>JAHWFO010031028.1:5003931-5024394 GCA_023313115.1 Rhysida immarginata | reverse complement strand
GTTTTTAGCATTTTCAGGTTTTCGTGAATCCATTCTGAAATTTTTATAGCTGAACGTTAATTAGAAATTGAGATATTAATTAATTTATTTGCGTCAGTATTTCTGTTTAAGAGCTCATTATATATCCATAAAATTAAAATTGCTATAACTTGAGTTCTAATTATCCGTTTTAAAAAAAATTAAATTGTACTAGGTCAAGAAAAGGGAGCTCTATAACTTTATTTCAAAGTTTCTAAATCAATGAAACAAGTAATTTTATTGGCTGTTGATAGCATTGCATGTTATAGCTATGCGTGGTATCAACCAATCAGAAAGCAGTTTACAAAACGTGCGTGAACTAGCAATATGGCTGCCTCCATTAGCGTCTTTCTCCTGTAATTCAGTCATCTTTGTTACCTTGTGATCAATTTCAGTTCCAAACATCACCTTTAGTTTATTAATCATTTTATAAACTATAAAATAATTAATAATGCCAGGTAGAAGAAGCGATCAGCCAAAGAAGAGACGATTTCATGGAAATCGCTTCACGAACAATAAATCTTACGAAGAAGGTGCCGCCGATACAGATGAAAACGCTACTGAAAAAATTACTTCTTTCAGCAAGCTAAGCACATCAGGTATTCACAACAGTTTTTGCAAGAGTGAGTTTGAATTCTGAAACTAATATCAGTGGATACAGATTTATTGACTGTGAACTGGTTTCGACATTTATTAATCAATTTCCCTGTCCTCAGTGCTTTATGAATTGTGGATATGATGTCAGTGAAAACCGAAGATAAAGACTATGTAGCTGGTGGTTTTTAAAAATTGATGAAAACAAAAATAAATTGACATTTCAACTTTAAACCTAATTTTCTCAGCTTTCTTATTTTCACATTATCACCATCAGTCTTGGCGTAATATCTTTTTAAAGAATTAACATATCATGAAAATTTTTTTTTCAGTTTTTTCATACATAATCAAGGAACATAATGAACTAGAATCATTGATATGTGAAAATTAATACTTTTTTGGTTTGAGTTTGAAATATGTATTAAGCAAGATAACGTGACTAGAATATCATAACAAACCGTGCTATTTTCCAGCGATAAAGTACTTTAACGCTCTTCAATTAATGATAGTCGCGTCTAATTCATTGCCAAGTTCAGATCGTAACTCATATTTTCAAGTAATCATGGGCTTTTGAAGAAGAAAATTTCAAGTTAAAGCCTATTTAAATACTGCAAACATTTTTCCAGTTAAAACCTACCATTATCACGAGCTGGCATTTTAATTTTTTTTTATTTTTTTTTTTTTTTAGAGAAAAATGTAGCAATTTGTATGTGTGAGGAGGTGGGAGATCTTTGTATGATCATGCACCATGTTAATTTTGGCGGAAAATAATCAGTTGGAAGAGAGCTGGCTAATATTAACTTTGATATTAATTTTTATTTTTGCTATGTAAAAGGATGTTATGGTTTCTTTCACATATGTTAATAAACTTAATATTGGCTTGCTTACTTATAGTTAGGGGCAGGTTAATCTTGCTATGAAAGAGCAAGTATAGGGAGTGATTATGTCATGTGTATGTTCAGCTGAAATTTTTCTAAAATTATAAGAATGCTTGTAATTATATTTCTGCTGCTTATGCACATGGCCTTATCGCTGCCTATACTTGCTCTTTCATAGCAAGGTTAATCTGTCCCAAATTATGGTCTTGATTTTGTTCTCAATCTTTTTAGCAAAGATTTCTCTTGTCCTTTCTCTACAGGGTGTCTGAAACCTTTAGAGTCAAAATTCTACAGATGTTAGAGGACTGTAAAGTTTGTATTTTGAGATAGGGAACCAATGGTCAGAAAAACATATATTAGATGCATTGAGATCTTAAACGAGTTAGCATGTGAGGAATGTTTTTATAAGCTACTTTCCTTTTCAGAGGCTAACCTTTCTTGTGGCTTTCTTTTACTTCTTGCTCAATGGGCAGAGATTAGAGTTCTTGAGTTATATAACATCTAAAGCTTTTGTGGATGGTTAAAAGTAGCATGTATAAGTTATTTTTAGCAAAGAAGGTGAACCTATTTACAGCTTTTTGCAATTGGTAAAATGTAGTTATCAAATGAAAACTACATTTTACCAATTGCAAAAAGCTGTAATAACAGCCACGATCAGTTAATGAGGAATGAATTTTCAGGTCTATAGAAATTTGGCAATTAAGTTTGTCTAAATGATGTTTTGTGAAATGGGCTTTATGCCTGTGGATGCTTTTAAATCCACAATTATTTTTATTGTTTATTGGAAAATTGATGTTAAAATATTACTTATGTTGAGATGAAATTTTTTTTTATTAAAATTTTTCATTTTGTTAATTTTTATTCTTTTACATTATTTTTGCCTTTTGTTTATGTTGAATTTAATGAATGCATTCCAGTTACATAGAATGTAAACATACTGGTGCCAAATATTCTAAGGGTGGTCCTAGCGATTAAATAAATTATGCCCATATAAATATAGCATAACTTTCTATTTTGTCTTTAGGACATGAGTAGAGAAATAATTTGTTGCAGAGATATCATCGATGTTTGGAGGGCTGACAGTTGACTTATTATTTCCTTGTAGAGGAACTGCATATTTAAATGGATGATGTACCTCTGGACATCATGCACTAAATGTGATTTATGTATGATGGTGCTTTGTTTGACCCTGTTAGAAGGTTCTCTATTCATCATATGGCCCCCTTCTTTATCAGTTTGGTTTTCTCAGTGATGGCTTGCTCATGGAGAATTCTTTTAAGTGGCCTGATTGATTACTTGTATTGAATCCAATGTATTTTTTTTTTCTGGAGACCTTAGAGTTCATTGTTTACTTGTCAGATGCTGATTTGTCAGAAATCATATCATCAATGGTTGCAAACAAATATGTTAACTCTACACTTTAAATATGGAATGCAGACTCAGAATGTATACATCAGGAGGGAGCAGTTTTGAGCAGATTTTGTACAATGCATACACAATAGTCTGTGTTATTTCTTCTTGTGTAATTTACTCCTCTTATAACTTGTTTATACTTGCCAACTCTCCCGATATCTAGTCTGTTTTCCCGATTTATTAGGAGATTTAAGTAAAGAATCTCCTGATATTTTATTCAAACAATAAATTAGTTAAAAATTCCATATTCTGTTGCTGTTTTCAATAATTTCCAGTTTAGGATGACAACACTGAGAACAAAACACCTCTCCATAAAGCGAATGCACTAAAACTTTAAACCCATTCTTGGCAGTGTTGGATTGGATAGCAAAAATAGCAACGTTGACTGCAAATTCACATTCATGTTACATCAATTATTTAGTTTCAAAAATCATATAGAAAAGGCCATGGAAAAAAAGTAAGAAATGGTTGTTAAAAAAAAATACTAAGAATGTCCAAATGATGCCATTTTTAAAAAAGAAGTACACTGAAGAATTTCCTTGCATTAATGACTCGAGAAAAGGCCCAAATTCTACATTTTGTGTGTAGAAGTGATTCTTCTGCCTGACAGGGCAGGAAGCGTGATTTCTTGTTGTCTTACTTCAGCGTGAGATATGGGAGCTATGCTTGTTATATTGATTGATACCTGTAATAAGTTGTAAATTTAACCTATAAACATCTACCGATCTTGGCAACTAAGCATATCTTGACCTGCATTTTTATGGGCTTATTTCCTTCATTTGTCATAAAGCATACACCTGTAATATTTGAAACCAGCTTGTTTACTCTCCATTTGTCTCGATGTTTTAAGTTGTAATTTTTTTGTTTTTTTTTGTTATTTTTTTTTTAATTTTATTATTATTATTATTATTATTATTATTATTATTATTATTATTATTATTATATTTTATCCCTTCAACCCCTGTGATTTTTTTTTTTAACTACAGATAACTTCATCAAATAGAACAGACTTAGCCACACAGCAAACACCCGAGGTACGGTTAAAGAGGTGGTCCCCTCTAATCATTAATTATTTACTTTTCTATCTTGCCCCCAAAATACCCCCCCCCCCCTCCAATATTTTTTGATTTCCTTAGAACACTTTCATCAATGACTTAATTTTCTCATCTTGATTGTACAATTCCTTGCAAAAATAATTATAACTATTTTACTTCTGAAGTTAAATTTGAGTGGAGAAGAATCAAGGAACCTTTGTAACTATACGTTTAGACTTTTTCCCCCTGGGTGTTGTATTTATTCCGTTAATCGACTTGAAAAGGAACATTTATTTATTCAAAATTTCCATTAAAAAAAATTAAAAGTGACAAAATGTTAAAATAATTCCAAGATAGAGACAAAAAATTAGAATAATTTCCAGAACTGTCCAGTTAGGTGAGGATGTTGAGTTGCGTATCTTTTGAATGTTCAATATAAAAGGCATTAGAAATTTTCATAGTTTAGGCTGAGCAACATGGATAGGAAATCGAAAGCATCATCTATCAGCATCATAATGTCACGAGGCAAACCATGTGTGAGCTTTATGGAACTCTGGCAGAAGTTGTGAAAATCATGAAGTGCTCACAGCCTACAATGGCAAAGGTGTTAAGCAGCAAAAGGAAGATACAACTTTTACTGGAAATTGTAAGAGATGACGAAATTTTAGGAGTAGTGAGTCCCAGGACAAGCACCTGAAGAACATTATGAAGAAATACCATTATAAAGTATTAATAAATATATTCATTATGAGTGGAAAAAGTGTAGATAAAGCATGTCAAGCATAAATACAAATAGACAACTATACTCTTATTTCTTTGCTGGTAATTGGGATACTTTACCTTAGACATTGACCTACTTTCTTTTGCTAAGGCTCAAATATATTCTGCAAGGAAAAGTGATTAATGTTAAGGGTCAAACCTGAAGATGCGCCAAGGAGCGGAAGACCCAAAGAAGTGGATGACATAGCCCTACGGCAACAAATGGAAGCCAACCCAGGCAGCACCACCCGTGGACTAGCGGCGGACATTGGGACATCACAAATGAATGTGGTTCGACATCCGCACGCCATGGGAAAGGTCAACAAGAGCTGCCGAGTTGTGCCCCACGAGCTGACACCCGCGCAAGCACAACAACGGGTGAAGGTGTGTCGTCAACTGCTGGAAAAAATTGAGGTTCTGCCACGTCCAGCATACAGCCCCAATCTGGCACCTTCCGACTACCATTTCTTTCAGTCCATGGTGCACTTCCTGCACGGACGGCGCTTTGCCAATGTCAGTGAGGTTGAAGACTCTGTGCGTGACTTTTTTGCCCAGAAACCGGAGGAGTGGTTTCGCGAGGGCATCCGCCAACTGGCTGATAGTTGGATGAAGACTATCGAGCATGATGGACTCTACTTTGAAGATTAGCAATGTGTGGTTCCTGTCTGGTGCCCATTTAAAAGTTTGCGTGGTGATCGGCCACTACTTTTGACTCGACCTCTGTAGATAAACTAAAGTCTACTTTCGTCCTTTCGGACATCGTCGGTATTCATTTACAATCTAAATGAATCTAATATCTTATTTAATGACGAACCCTTGTTCTCCTTGTCTTTTCGTTTCCATATATGGAGACCAACACAAGAACCTTACAACAGAAACTGCCTCGAGATCGGTGAAATTTGCTGCTTCAGTATTGGTATGGGATGCATGTCGTCAGATGGAGTAGGAAAATTATTCATCCTAAGAGGTGTAGTAAATGCTGCAGTCAGTCATATACATGTATATCGGATAATTTCATGATCTCATCATTTCAAGATCTGTGCTGTGATTCTTTTCTGTTCTTACTTCTAAGTCCACAAAAGAATGGCTTCAATGATGAAATATCTGTATTACCATGGCCAAATAATTCACCAGACATTAATCCAATTAAAAATTTATGGAAATTGATGACAGCAAAGACCTCCACAAACAAAACAGGAGTTGATTTCGGCAATCAAACATATTTAGTTAGACTGTGTGTCGTGAAGAATGTGTTAAGTTGGTTAACAGCATGTCGAATAGGCTAAGTCTTGTAATTAAAGCCAAAGGTGATGCTATTAAGTACTGTATTAATTTGATGGATTGTTTTTGATTAAAGTGATGTGTGTGTCTTTTTAGTTTTTGTCATTATTCTAATTTTTTGTTTCTCTCTTAGAATTATTATAATTTGTCACTTTCAATTTGTTTAATGTTAAATTTTAATTTTTAAAAAAATTAATGTTCCTTTTGAAGTTGATAGAGGAATAAGTACATCATCCGTGAAAAAAAAAAAATCTAAACGTGTAGTTACAAAAGTTTGTTGACTACTCTCCACTCAAATTTAACTTTAGAACATAGAATGCCGTTTTTCTAATTTCTAATTTTTTGGCAAATTATTGCATACATTTAAGTAGTAGATTGATCTTAAATACAAATTATAAGGCATCTCTATTCCAAAAATTTATTTTAACAGGATGGTCTATTCGACAAACTGTCCATGTGTACATTACTAATTTAATCTGAAAACCAACCTAATTTCCCTATGTTAAATGTAAAAGGTTGTAGTGTACATGAATTTCTAGAATTTATCATAGAAACCCAAAGCAAATTTCCAAAGATATCCCTAGATCAGCCAGAGGAACTTAGGACAATTTGAAATAATTAACCAATATAAAATACTCACTATTACATGCATTCCATAGGAGTTTGTATAAACGTTTAAAAAAGAAAGGGGAAAATGAACTGAAATGTGAAAAGAAAACAAAAATAAAAGTAAGAGTTGTCATCCAGTTGAGTAGAAAGATAATACGAATAAAGACGAGAACAAAATATAGCAGACTTTATCATTTTGGGATGTTTGTGAGATGGCATATTTCTCAGGAGAGCAAATTTCATGATATGGAAAATGCGTAGATAGAAACGTAAACAGATTAAATGAGATCTCAATCTTCAGTTTACAAGTAGATCTATAATCTTGGGTATGGTTTAAGCAGTGATATACACAATGAGTAGGATGTTCTGTTAAATAGAAACCATGGACCAGTTCGACAATAATATGTTGATCGGCTAGGTGGAAGTTGCAACAAATTTGAGTTATAGATGCTGTTTAGGTGATACTGAAGACATAAATGATTTGATTGTAGGTAATTTTTATACAATGAATATTAGTCATTAACAATAAAGGAAGATAAAATAGAGATTACCTTATCTGTGGATACCTATATATTAGTCATTAATGTGCTGAATTAGATGACAATGTGACAATGAAAAGATGAACTAACCTATGATAAAATAACTACCGGTAAGCATATTTCAGATAGTCAAAATAGTTCATAGCCAGAGTCAAAACTACGGTAAGTCAAAAATAACTTTTGCAGAGTAGATCAACAATAATACCATCATTTTGTGCATTAAAACAAAGTCAGGGGTGCAGAATAAACCAAATATCAAGCTGTTGTACATGCATGAAATGTCAGATTTACTAGTGAAACTTCAAGCATCAGTACTGTGGAAACTGACTACATGTATTATTAATCAAAATGGGTAGATGCTATACACTTCTCCCATCGAGATACCAGTACTTTTTTGCAGAGAAGCCTGGCATTCTGAATTGAAGTAAATCTCAAAGGTGTTGTTCACAGGTATTTCAATGTTGAACTTTTTACCTGGCAAATAATGGTCCAAATGTTGAAAAAATGGTAGTTGGTTGGCTAGAGATCTGGAGAGTATTTAAGTGAATTTGTAGAAGTAAGACATTTAATGCTGTTATATTATTTATAACATTAATATTACAACACTTTCTAATCTCATTAACAAAAGTAAATAATTATTACTGTACTGGAATGCATTTAGTGTGTCAATTAACTTTAAGAAGAAAAATATGAATAATATTTAAGACTATTATTTAAAAATAATACACTGATTCATGAATGTTTTTTTACTCGATCATTAAATGCAAATTGGAAAATGCATCTGGAAAACCAGTTGAATTTAGAGAAGGAATTGAAAAAGAAATCTATTCCTGACTTTAGCCATCATTTGTGGATCTATCTTTCTTATGGGAAAAGATAGAATTATAAATCACTATATTCGCTCTTTTTGGAGCAGCCAGGAATGCAACAATTTATAGTCCATCCAGCAAAAGAAAAACTAAGTCAGGACCATAAATTCCAAAATTAGCCCATCAAAGCGATTGACATAGTTTTTCTTTATCTGGATGGACTGTAACATGTTTTAAGTGTTATAAGCGCTGGGTTTATATAAAGTGATTTCATTCCATCTCTGTTAGAATGATTCGTGAAGTCCTGAATCGACAAGACGTATTTGGTACCAAGCAGACTCGCCCGACTTAAGGAACAGCCAGGAATGACATCAAACTAGCACATCCTATATCTACAAGTGCGTGCCAGTGCCTGATTGAATAAAAGTATTCCCAGCAGCCCAAGTTCAAACTGAGAAGTTATGAAAACTATAACTTTTGAATTATTGATAAAAATAGGAAAGAAAATTTCATAGCCTGGATTCAGACCAGGAACCTTCAGCCAATCACACAGTAATTGGTGGAATTTTCTTTCCTGCTTTCATCAATAACACTGTCCAACAATTTTTAACTTTCAAAAAATTACTAGGCGAAGAGTAGTTGACTTTTGGTAATTTGGGTGCACTGATTCCGAATCTGCAAACCGTTTTTCTCTATCGGGTCTCAATTTTTGGTAAATCGCATACAAAAATTTTATAATTTCTGTAAATTAAGGCATTTTAGACCAACCACTATAGTTTCACTTAATTAATTGATCTCCCACTTCAATTTCGAAATATTGATTATAAAGTTTTTGACATAATTTGATATTTTTCGCTTATAAACCTTTATTGTTACACATCCACAAATTTAACAAAAATTATCTGGATTGTTTTTACAAGTTCCTCTATGTATTCTTGATTACAAAATATATATATACAGTAGCACTCAAAAAATAGTACACTTTATGTTTTATCATTATAACTTTTAAAGTATTGAATTTTAATTAAAGAATTTGTAATAATATATAGACTGCATAAACATTTGAATATTGAAAGAAATTCAAACTCTTTAGAGTTAATTAGTATTTGAAGACTCATCCATTATTGATAGAGGTGAGTTCATAAAATAGTACACACTGAGTTTTATGTAGATTTTTCTCATATTCTCTGTATTGATGTTGATATTTTGCTGTTGCTGACAATATTTAACATGTTGCTTCGAGTTCATCTGCCATCTTCAATAAAAAAGCACATTATAGATGCAATCAACAATGGCAACTCGTACACCTCAGTTTCGGAGCAATTTCAAGTTCCAAAGTCCACGGTGGCAAGAATTTTTCAGCGTTTTCGCATGCAAGGATGTGTAACTCGTAAGCCAGGGTCGGCCGACCGACCAAAATCAACAACTCCACGAGAAGATAAAGTCTTGATACGGCTGTCTAAGACTGACCCGAAGAAAACTGCAGTTGACCTTAATAACGAAATGGCAACCTTCCATAATGTTAACGTTAGTGTGAATACCACGAAAAGATGTCTGAGGGATGCAGATTTGTTTGGCAGATGTCCCGTGAAAAAACCTTTGATCTCCAAGAAGAACCAGATAGCCCACCTCAAATTTGCCAAAGATCATTTGATGTGGACATCCAAAAAATGGAATAAAGTGCTTTTTAGTGACGAATCGAAGTTTTTACTATTCGGATCTGATGGTATCCAGTACGTACGTCGTCCAGCAAACCATAGGTTTGATCCAAAATACCAATTACCAACCGTTAAACATGGTGGAGGATCCACTATGGTATGGGGCTGTTTCAGTCATAAAGGGGTAGGCCCGCTGATAAAGATCGATGGAATAATGGACAAAATAGTATATAAGAATATCTTAGAGCAACATATGCTTCCTTTTGCCAAAGCAAATATGCCACGTGGATGGATTTATCAGCAAGACAATGATTCCAAACATACCGCCTGTGTGGTCAAAGACTGGTTCAAGTCAAAGAAGGTACGAAATCCTATTGAACATATGTGGGAAGAATTAGACCGCAGCTGCAAGTCACAGAAAGCACGAAATTCACTGGAAAAATTTGAAATTTTATGAAAAGAATGGGAAAAAATTCCAATGGCCAAAATCACTAAACTAATTGATTCAATGCCAGCCCGCTACAAAGCTGTTATTGATGCAAAAGGTTTTGCAACAAAATATTGATCTGCTAACTCTTTTTTTTCATTGTATTTACTTCATTTTTGGGATTTTTTTTTGCATGTGTACTATTTTATGATTTTTGTATTTTGGCAGTTTAATGGTGTCCTCGCAAATACAAATAACAGTGACCTTATTTATAGTTTTTCTTCTGTATATTTATATAGATAATATGTATACAAAGTTTAGTTATATGTTCTTAATTTTTGAAAGTATTATAGCAATAAACATGAAAGTGTACTATTTTTTGAGCGCTACTGTATATTTAAAATATAGTAAGTAATTTTGAAACTTACGTGTAGGTGTCAAATTTACATAAAAATATAAAAATTTCAATCACGATTTACGAAAAATTGAGACCTGATAGACAAAAATTAGCGTCATTTTTGTAAACTACGCAAAAAATTGCCTTACTAACGGTGCTTCTCTGTTCAGTAATTTTTTTGTTGTTGGACAATGTAATTTAAACATCTGAGGTATGGCATAAGATAAAACCCTCTTAGACCGTTCTCAGGTTATTCTCTAACTTTTGACCCGTGATAGATAGAGAAATAAAATTCCACTTACAAAATTATGACAAGAGTTAGTAGAAATCCACTCTTTGCATTAAAAAAAAAAAACAAAGCAAAGAAAAATCATGTCTGCTTTTTTAAATTCTACAAGTTTGAAATGGCAGTCAATTTGCTTAAATGCTGAGTAGTGGTTCCGTTGGCTACACCCGAGCGCACTCTAGTAACTATATGACTCGACTGTGAAGTTGTAGTGTGATCGATCAATTGATTGATCATATCATCAGAAAGATTAGCAGGGTCGATTGTCGATGCTTTAACCCATTGAGGTTTGACATATCGATATGAAAAAACTAGGTTCAATTCTATCGCACAACACTAATCCATGCTAGGCTTTCCAACTTAGCAAATTTAGTATGACTTGTCTCTTAATCTTATTCTTAGCTTTTCCAATATCTCACGGCTATATTAGCAATGTATCTTCAACCAATAATTTGTTTGCATGTACAGTCGACTCGCACTATAACAAAGTTCACCAGAATCCATAAAAAGTTTGTTATGACCGATATTTCTTTATATGTGAAATTCAATTTTTAATGTAAAAATGCATTTTCTGCCTTAGAATTCATAGATCTTAGTTGAAATTTGAAGTATTGCGACTAAACGGTGATGAAATATCAGTAGTCAAGCATAAACAATAACGTGATTTCCATTCGACTTTGCTCGTTTGGAGAAATTTTTTTGATCAAAACCTACCAAAAACCAGATTTCCATTCGAATACGATTTATAGTAGAATAACTGTCTTTTCTAACTGATCGAGATGCTCAGTTGATAAACCGGGTGATCCAAAAGTGTGTTACATTTTTTTACATTCATTGATAATGATTTGTGTTTTATGATACATCGGTTACGGATTCAATGTGTTTGCCTGTGAACATCACACGTTGTTTTGCTAAAGAATTTGTTTAGCAAAACAATTATTAGTTTCATGAAAAAATGTTACACACTTTTGGATCACCCAATATAAACAAAGAGTTTAAAGACCTTTGATATGAATTGAAGAACAAATTGGCGAGCTTGTTCAATTGTTTGCGCTCTCTTCTCCTTCCCCCCTCCCGGACTAAAGGCATTGAGAATTCTTTTCTGTTTTTCAGTACATGATATTTTCTTGAAAGATTTTTGCTTTCATTTTTCGTAGTCATTGATCAACGATTGTAATCCAAAGATGTAAATTCTTGTTTCCGCTTTCGATCTTTCTCCATTTCCAGCATTTCCTCTCTTGTATGGATTCTTATTGGCTCTTTTTCAAGTAAACAAAGACGTCAATTCCGTTTACTCAAATTCGGAGTATATTTTTTTCATCGTTACGTGAAATAAGTCCAATGGCATATATTGTGAATTGATTTATGATAAATCGTTATCTTGTCCAATTTACGATGTAGTTTTTAGTTCGTAAAATTACTATACATTCAATTATGTCTCATTGGAAAACCACTTCGTTTTACCCGATTTTTTGTTATAAAAGAATTAGTTATAAGCAGTTGTTTTTTCTCAATAAATCTAACTGGTACTATGAAAAACTTCGTTATTTCAGTAATTTTGTTATAATGCGAGTCAATTCCGTGTATAATGAGCTCTAAAGCTCCTCTTATATTCCTTGATAAAGCTGGAAATAAAGGCGAAATTAATTGGATAACGTTTTCCATTATTATGTATTGTAAAGTCTCGTATAATATTAGATTTTGATGTGTTTTGTTAATTGAATATTCTTTATGATTTTCCACGCCTTTAAGGACAGTAAATACAGGAGCCTATTGTTTTTAATCCTTTCGCTATGTAATTAAATTTAATTTTCATTCCTGATAAGATGAAATTATTCACTTTTTGCAGAATAATGAAAAGTTTTTTTTAAAGCCTGTGGGATGAATCCTATTTCTGCAGGTAAAGGTAATGAAATATTGTGTGGATAAATCTGTTTTACGCAGCAAAAGTATTAACACTCATTCTGGAGTTTGAGAAAAAGGAACGCTTTTAAGATTTAAATTGGGCCCATTTCGTATTATAGATTAATTGCAATTTATTCTCTAGTTATTACTGGTGTCAAAGGCAACCTAGTTGATGTTTTGTAGACTGACATAAAATATGTTCAAATTTATGTGATGTAATGTGACGACGTAGTAGATCAGGTAGTTCATTGACAAAAGAAATATAGGTATAAAGTCAAGGTAATCCAGAATAAAGTTATGTCCAGTTTGTCAGAAGTGTGTAACGCACATGCATATTGTAACATCACCTGATGACTTATGGTGTTACTTCCAGCAGTGTGCGGTAGCCATTATTCTGGTCACAAAAGAAAACGTTTTCACGTAAAAAAACAAAACTCTTTCGTTGTATTTCTGAAGAAATGCTTATTTGTAAACTTATTATTTTATAAATTAATATTTCCTAATGCCTGCATAAATAAAGTTATTATGAAATCGAAATTATTATCTGTCTCTTAAGTGGTAATGGTTAGGACAAATCGATTTCGAAATCTTAACGAGGAATGATAACTAGGCCTTATGATAACGAGAAATACGTGATCTTCCTTATCTCCTTAATATAGTGTTCATATTACATGTAAAAAGAAGTACAAATCCCTCCTTATAATGGCATTTTTCTGTTATTTAATTAAAAAAAATACACCATAACCTGTTTAATATGAAATCCTAAGGAACAAAAAGCTGTTTCGTAATATAAGAGTTTCATAATATCAGAGAAAGACAAAAAATAGACAATTTAAGAAATTGTGTTTAAGAAAATACACTAAAAAAGTCGCATGTTTCCATGCTCAATTTCTTAAGAAAAATTTTTCATTTGCGTGCCCGATTAGATTTATTAATGCATGGCTGTAAATGAAGTAGTACTAGCCGATAGTATTGATGTTAGCCAATATATAGATGTTCTAAAAGTATTGGCCATCGAATTTTCGATGCTTAAACCATTTTGAAATCATTACCTACAGTAGCGCTCAAAAAATAGTACACTTTCATGTTTATTGCTATAATACTTTCAAAAATTAAGAACATATAACTAAACTTTGTATACATATTATCTATATAAATATACAGAAGAAAAACTATAAATAAGGTCACTGTTATTTGTATTTGCGAGGACACCATTAAACTGCCAAAATACAAAAATCATAAAATAGTACACATGCAAAAAAAAATCCCAAAAATGAAGTAAATACAATGAAAAAAAAGAGTTAGCAGATCAATATTTTGTTGCAAAACCTTTTGCATCAATAACAGCTTTGTAGCGGGCTGGCATTGAATCAATTAGTTTAGTGATTTTGGCCATTGGAATTTTTTCCCATTCTTTTCATAAAATTTCAAATTTTTCCAGTGAATTTCGTGCTTTCTGTGACTTGCAGCTGCGGTCTAATTCTTCCCACATATGCTCAATAGGATTTCGTACCTTCTTTGACTTGAACCAGTCTTTGACCACACAAGCGGTATGTTTGGAATCATTGTCTTGCTGATAAATCCATCCACGAGGCATATTTGCTTTGGCAAAAGGAAGCATATGTTGCTCTAAGATATTCTTATATACTATTTTGTCCATTATTCCATCGATCTTTATCAGCGGGCCTACCCCTTTATGACTGAAACAACCCCATACCATAGTGGATCTTCCACCATGTTTAACGGTTGGTAATTGGTAATTTGGATGAAATATATGGTTTGCTGGACGGCGTACGTACTGGATACCATCAGATCCGAATAGTAAAAACTTCGATTCGTCACTAAAAAGCACTTTATTCCATTTTTAGGATGTCCACTTCAAATGATCTTTGGCAAATTTGAGGTGGGCTATCCGGTTCTTCTTGGAGATCAAAGGTTTTTTCACTGGACATCTGCCAAACAAATCTGCATCCCTCAGACATCTTTTCGTGGTACTCACACTATGTTAACATTATGGAAGGTTGCCATTTCGTTATTAAGGTCAACTGCAGTTTTCTTCGGGTCAGCCTTAGACAGCCGTATCAAGACTTTATCTTCTCGTGGAGTTGTTGATTTTGGTCGGCCGACCCTGACTTATGAGTTACATATCCTTGCGTGCAAAAACGCTGAAATATTCTTGCCACCGTGGAGTTTGGAACTTGAAATTGCTCCGAAACTGAGGTGTACGAGTTGCCATTGTTGATTGCATCTATAATGTGCTTTTTTATTGAAGATGGCAGATGAACTCGAAGCGACATGTTAAATATTGTCAGTAACAGCAAAATGTCAACATCAATATAGAGAATATGAGAAAAATCTACATAAAACTCAGTGTGTATTATTTTATGAACTCACCTCTATCAATAATGGATGAGTCTTCAAATACTAATTAACTCTAAAGAGTTTGAATTTCTTTCAATATTCAAATATTTATGCAGTATATATATTATTACAAATTCTTTAATTAAAATTCAATACTTTAGAAGTTATAATGATAAAACATAAAGTGTACTAATTTTTGAGCGCTACTGTATTGCTATTGAATAACTGTTTATGTTAATATACAGGGTGGCCCAGATTAATAAGTACAATCTTTGAAAGCGCCGTGTGCACGTCACGCGCGACTGATGCAATTCAGATTGCACGCGTTTTGTGAACAAGGGGATGCGAAAAAGGCGTGAATCATGAGGATCGTCCACATCAAGATGGCGGCGCAGCGATTGAGTCTGGAAGAGAAGGTAGAATGTGTGAGGTTGTACTTAGCGACCAACAATTACTCAGAAGTGAAACGTCGTATGGCAGCTAAGTTTGGGACACCTGGACCTTCGTTGATAACGATCAAGAACGTAAACAAGAAGTTTGATGAAACTGGCAGCGTTGAAGAGCGTAAACGCAGTAGACCCAACAAAGTGCGCCTGCAAAATGAGTTGGCCAGTTCTCAAAAAAATGACAAGTTGCAAAGGTGGCGATCTGCTCGGTTAGACATTTCTTGTACGAGTATTCAAAGAATCCTGAAGGATCTGAAACTGAGGCCATATCATCCTCGCTTAACAAATCACTTGCTTGAAGAAGACCCTGACAGGCGATTGGAGTTTGCCGAAACTTGGCTTGCAATGCTGGAGGACGATCCTGAGTTAGCATGCCATGTGGAATGGAGCGATGAGGCAAAATTTCACGTCTCAGGATATGTGAACCGCCACAAATTGAATTGGAGGTAGCACAACCAGAGCCCTGGTGTCATGGTGCGGGCCGGCGTAAGTTACGATGGACTGCTCGGCCCGTTTTTCTTTGAGGACACAGTCTCAGGAGACAGCTACCGTGACCTTCTGGTGAACACTGTGTATCCCCTATTGACGCAACACTGTGATTTTGATACCATGTGGTGGCAGCAGGATGGGGCACCACCGCATTATGCTCTCACTGTGCGGACTTGGTTGGATCAAACATTTCCAGGTCGGTGGATCAGCAGACGCGGTCCAGTTGAGTGGCCCCCCAGATCACCCAATTTGACCCCAATCGATTTTTGGTTATGGGGATATCTCAAGGACAAAGTCTACCGCCATAGGATCCATAACATTCCAGAGCTTCGGGAAGCAATGACGGAGGAATTTCGCAAAATTCCCCTAGACATGTGCAAGAAGTGTGACGACGTGAAGTTGCGACTGGATGCTTGCATCGCCATGGAGGGCCGCATGGTGGACCACTCCATGGAAAACAAGAGTGTGACTCTCTTCTTCGATTCTTTGACAAAGTATTCCACTATAGTTACATGTAGGTATTAAAATACTTAAGGCATACGGCCTTGTTAAAAATTGTATATATTGTAACGAAGGAACACCTAAATATACTGGGACATTTATTATTTCCAAATAATATATGGACTTAGAAATTATAAAAATTAGATGTTTTACTGTTTTTCTGACATCGCCTATCAAAATTTCTACCGTTTATTAAGTCAAAAAATTATCACTGTAAATTGCTTGACTTTTAAAGCAAATTATCCGTATCTTCTTAAGATCTTTTCTTGTTTTTGTCCGGTCACATGGTTATGCAGGGCCCGACGCCATAGCTGGCAATGGTTTCTGGGATAGCAATGGCAGTGGAAGTTCTTAAAGTTAATTTCTGCATAATTTCTTACGTTAATAAACAATTGTGAACTGTAATATTAAAAATATTCGTTTAAAAATAAAAAAATGTGATCATTTTTACATGTTTATTATGGAAAAATGCTGATATTGTACTTAGGCTTAAAACGGACAGGTTTTTAAAGGCTGCTCTTCTATCGGAAGGGGGGGGGGGGCAGTAGACCAAAATTTTTTTTCCCAAATTTGAGATTATGATTATAAGACGATCCCCATTTTTTGACATCTTATTTTCGCGAAAAACTTAGTCTTATATTTAAAAAACTGTGTTTTAAACAACAAAAAAAAAATGCCAAAAATTTTTTGTATTAACCGAATATTCATAAAAAAGTGTTCGTATTATTGGGGCAATTTTATATGTAAATTATATCGATGGGGTCGGGGCGGAGAATAATTTCTTATTAAACGGGATTTCATATTAAGAGAGTTCGTAATAAGTGGGCTATGGTGTAGTATAAAGGAGGAGAATTGTGAAGGGAATGAACGAGTCGTCAAGCGTTGCTATCTCAAGATTATCATTGCCGCCATGTTTTGGTTTCTGTGGAGGTTTTGATTTAGTGTTTGGTTCTCTCTGTCATCCAGTGATATCAAAACATGTATGTGCAGTAAGGCCTTTTTTTGCCATTTCTGGTCAACTGACCCCCAACTTGTTCTAGATAACCTTGGGTAAAAATTCCTTATAATGAACCTCTTTATAACGAAATTTTCTGTAGAATGAATTTTTTTTTTTTTTTGTTATTAAAATCTTAATATTTTATTATATTTTGATTGGCCACACATAGACCCAATGTTAAGTGATGTTACCTCCTTATTACAAATTCTCTTTATAACGAACTGAATTCTTGGTCCCTTTGACTTTGTTATAAGCAGTTTTTACGTGTAACTTCACTATCAAACACCTGTGTCAAGGTCCACCATACAAACAACGTTTACCATGCAGGGTGTCTCAAACCTTTAGGCTCGAAATCTACAAATGGTAGGGGAACTGTAACCTGCACTTTCGGCATATGAGATACTATTGGTTATCTATTTCAAGCACCAGAAGGATTTATAATTTCAGCTTTGAAAAGGATTAATGTATTAGTTAAAATTTAATCGTGAAGGTTGTTTTGGAAATAGCAACCAGTAAAAATTCCTGAACAAAACTTTATTTTCTTCATAGACTAGGCTATCCTTCATGTAGTTACCCTGAAAACTTAGCAATGTGTGAAATTTTTATATTCCCACCTCATACATTCCATTAACAGCCCATCTCACACAAAGTTTCCATGCCTGAGATTAGTGGTAACGATAATGGTGCAAGAAAAAAAAAAAAAACCTGGAAATATTTCATGGATGTGAGTGATGTTGATCCTGTGATATCTGCAAAAAATTTTTCAAGTGAGTGATATCGATCCTGGTGAATTCATTGCCATGATGCAGCAGATCATCCGTACTGACAGATGGGCACCTGGTTGATTCTTCACGGATGTTCTCCTTGCATTAAATTTTTGACACCATTTCTACACTGTTGATTCATTTTAACAGTGAACTCCGTAAACTTGGTTGTTTTGACAGTGAATCTCACGTTTGGTATTTTTTTTGTGTTCAAAAATAGAATCACAGATCTCATTTCAAGCATGTCGGAATTTTCACTTTTCTCATTCATTTTCACTGTTGGAAGATAACAATGAAGAGGCACAGATAATTTATTTCAAGAAATTTTTAAATTTTTCAAGTCTTCTAATGTGTTCACATAAACATGTGATCACAGAATCAACCTAATGTCGTATAAAGGCTCAAACACTCTGCATCGAAACTGTATGCACAGATTTCATCCGACAAAAAAATGTGCACGACGCACGCGACAAGATTAGACACACTTGCACAGAATTCATCCGACTGAACGTGCTTATAACACTGGAAGCTGCCTACTTTTCCGTGGAAAAAATGGATTCCAATGCTTTAAAGAGGTGAGAATTGCTGTTAAAGCAGCAGAGGATATTATTATTAATAATATTTCTGCACTTCTATAATTAACTCTTCGTCGAAAATTCTTAGTTCATGTTCAGCTCTTGCTTCGACTGAATAATAGGCCTCCATTTTTTTAATTTGTTGTTATCGAAACTCGAAAGCAAATGATGATGCAGCAGCAGTAGCGAGCAATGTGATTGGTTGTTCGTTTGCTTCAAGCAGAAGAAAGTCGGATGAGCTCTAAGTCATGCGTATCGTTCCCATGAGTTGTCCAACTAGTTTGTAAAAGATAACTTGTTGCGTGAAATACGCGTAGATGTGTTTGAGCCTTAATAGTATTGGATTATATTTCCCCATTGTTTCAAAAATTTCAAATCCTTGTCAAATATTAAACTTGTAAATAATAATAATAATGTATAATATTAAATTTTTATTGCAAAAATCAAATTCCCTAAATAAATAAGTAAAAGTTAAAAAGAACCTTGATAGGGAAAAGGCTCTTCAATTATTTTGTTTTGCTGCACTTCCACTGCAGAAGAAAAGAACTAGCTTTTTGTGATGTCAATTTTCATGTAGTTCATTTCGTGACATCATAGCTCCTTTGATTGAGGCCAATGAAAGAACGTTCTCACGTTGGCCTCAGCCTTTGATGTATTCAGTGACGAATTATAGGATAGGCAAAAAAGACCCAATATTATCTTGGGCTCGTAATATTCAAGAGGGCCAGGCGATGAATTTTTTTGTGATTTTCATATATATTTGTCTAAGCACTGTAAAATAAGGTCCCAGCAAATATTTGTCTTGGGTCCGATCAGAGGTTAATCCTTTGCTGAATATATTGTAAGTGCTTATTAAGTTTGGAGATGGTTGATAAAACGAATAATTTGTTGTTATAAAAGGACATAGCTTATCTGGAACCACATAATTGTGGAAACAGCTGAGATTAGAATCAACGTTTTCATTCAGAGATGAGTTAAGCGAGGGAATCAGCCACCATTTTAAACGAAGGTGAATATATCCTGGCTGTGACTTGTTTGTTCCTGTTCTGATGTCAATAACTGAGATGTTTTAGTTTTTTTTATTAATATATCTAAGTTAAATAAACAGATTTTCTTTAAAATTGGATCTTTTGTAATGGACACCCTAAAATAACCTAGATATTAAAGTACAGGAACATAATTAACCTCTTCATGACCAGCTTAAATTTTGAAGGATACTCCCAGGACCAGATTTTATGTACTATCTGCCAAACGTGCGTTCGTCATGTACAATTTTGTATGAATATTTATATTTCAGAATCAGTATTTATTTCAAAATCAGGATCTTCGGCATCACTACTTGCATCGACTTAATCATAATCATCCATTTTTTACTGGTAATCATGATCGTCCATTTTTTACTTGTAATCATAATCATCCATTTGAGCACAATGTAAAAACTGTGCAAATACGATGTAAAACATTGTTGAAATAAGCAATCAAAAAATAAACGCAATGGTTCCATCTATTGACAGGAAAATGGGCCCATAAAAGAATAAACTGTTCCAAAAGATTTTATTCTTTCATTCCTGAGAAACCACGTTTTCATTTGGTTAATAGAATTAATAGCTGAAAATGACGAACGCACGTCATTAATGCACAATGTCACTAATGCCCTGCATAAACTGGCAGAAATAATCCATTAACCTCTTCACGACCAGTGACGAAACGCATGTTCGTCACT
>JAHWFO010031028.1:4985251-4998931 GCA_023313115.1 Rhysida immarginata | reverse complement strand
AACGCTTGTGCATGCGCAGTTAAACATTATTTAGTAAAAATGCTCATATTTCATCAAATATTTAATGTTTTAATATTCTGATTGCTGGGTGTTGTCTCTATTGTAGTTTGTCAAGTTTCCTGAAAATGGCATTGTGTTGGGTTGAAAACCCTGCATGTTATAAACAAAAAACTTACCAAAAAAATTCGATTTTTTTTTTTTTTTTAAAAAAAACTTTTTTTCTAAATGAAACAGATATATAAAAAAAAAAAAAAATATCCTTCTAATCATATGCTACAGATACAATGCATTTCTAACATTATTTTTTACAGGGTGATCCAAAACATTATTTTTTTGTTCAATTTGTTGCTGGTCCCCTATTTGCCTTTGGGGCAAAACCTTCACTGAAATATGAGGTATATAAACATGCTCTTTACACCTCTGAAGTTTCAGGATAATTCCTCAAGTATTTTTCTAGATATTCGACAAAAAGTCTAAATCGAAAGGTGTTCCTATTATTCTGTCCACTCCCTGTAGATAACAATCGGATACAGTTACCATCAACTTTATTTGATTCGATAGTAGTATAGAGTTTGATTGCACAACAAATCAGAATTTTCCTTTTTTCATATTTAAACAAAAGTGATGATCACAATATACCCTAGTTAGTTTTGGGATTTAACTTTTGCTCCATCTTTAAACTCGCCCTGTAAGTCACATTGAATATTAAAACAATAGTAAATAGATGAAGCACAGTAGAGCATCGATTATCCAAATCAATTAAACCAAGATGGTTCGGAAAATCAATTTGTTTGGATAATGAAATGCATATGCATCTGTATTTGTTTTCTGTGAAACATAAGAGTGTAGATATGCTGTAGGCCTAAAATTACAAAGTACTTTGTAATAGGAACAGGAAATAAAAAAGGAAAATAAATGTAGAGAAGTAGTTGATGGGTAAATAATTTTTTATTATGTAGTAGGCTGAGAATAATTGTGTTAATATATAAATTAAACAAAATTTTGTAATCATTCCATAAGGAGTTTTAGCTCTGATACAGTAAGTTTTAAATTTTTTGAATAACATTGATAAAATTAGTAGACAGTTATAGAAAGACACATGGCCACTCCCATTTACTGAAGGTCAAGCATAGTCACATGCCCAACACAGCCAATCATCTTGAACGATAGCCTCTCTTCTTCAGCCTTTTTTAAAAAATAAATGTTTTGCAAGATTTTTCTATAGGATCAAGTGATTCATGGCAGTGGAAGTTTTATGCCATATGTCTTCCTATAATAGTCCGACTATAAGTTGATAAATATTCATCCCAGTTTATCAGTTCTCTTAATTTCATTCATGTCTACTCTTTCCATGTCATTTCTCCTTTCAATACAAAATGTGGAAAGTCTTTTGGTATATACATGAAATTGCCATCATTATTCTAAGTTTTAACACATGATATAAAAACTGTTAAGGATGTATAAGGGTCGTACAAGTGAAAACGAAAATTTGTGTGTGGGGGGGGGGACTACGTGTAGGATCGTAAGTTTTTGTTTTCAACAATTGCGAAACCCCACGTGCAAATTGAACAATAGGTTGCAAGTGTTGCATCACGTGAGAATGAATGATAGCTCGTGCTTCGAAGCTCTGCGAGTGATCGCTTCGTCCAAACAACAAACCCCCGAAAAAATCAAAAGCAATCGCACACAGCACGGGGAAGGTGATGTTGACCATGTTTTTTGATCGCAAAGGCCCGATTTTACTGGACTTTCTTGAAAAAGGCACCACAGTTAGCACAGCACAATGTGGGGAAACACTGAAGGCACTTCGCGTGGCCATCAAATGCAAGCGTCTTGGACTTACAGAAGGAGTGCTTCTTCTCCACGACAATGCGCGTCCTCACACCTCGAAAGCAACAGTAGACCTCATCAAAAAGTTCAACTTGGAAGCAATGCAGCATCCACATTACAGCCCTGACTTATCCCCATGTGACTTTCACGTGTTTCAGTCGGATGATGAAGTGAAGGAAGAGGTTTTGGAATGGTTCCACACGCAACCGAAAGGCTTCTTCCATAAAGGAATTACACGCCTTGTTACACAGTGGGATAAATGCCTTAACTCATTTGGAGAGTATTTATAAATTCCTTGTATACACTTTGGATAAAATAAATAATTTTCGTTGTCATTTGTACGACCCTTATACATTTAGGGTGTTTCCATGAAGTCCGACTGGTCGCCAAGAGGTCTTGTGGTGTCCATAGTCTGACAGGTTCCCAACCATGAGATTCTGTGCGTTTGTGCTTTTAGACAGCCGATGATGCGTATTCGAAACTGAAACTACATTGTTAGAACTCTGCAAGTACAATTATGATTTAAAAAACATCTGAATATCCAAATTTTCCTAATTCTTGTTTATCTCCTGGCTCATAGTTTACATTAACTTCATTCTCTACTTGCATGTAAATGTGTATATAGGCGTCCTTATTGTTGGAAGAAGTTTTATTGCACGTCAGACAAAGATTTGAATTTCATCTGCCATTTTGATTTTGCTTGATCAGGCAGACCCCTACCTTGAAGTCCAGTCTCGATGTGTGCTTTTTTTAGACGAGGTTTTTAAAACCGCTCTCGAACGGCTGCAGCCAGTTGGACTTTATGGAAATGCCATTAGTAAATAAAACAGGATAAGGTGTCTTAACTGACTGTTTTTAAAATGGAATATCAGGCAAAGAATATTTAAAGTTGTTCTTGCAGGAGATAATTTGTTTTCGTACATTTAACTTGTGTTTTGCAGACTAATCTTTACGGACTGTGTGTAATGACACTGATGTTTGGTGTTGTTATGGCCGACTGTGGATGCATTTTAAAAACAGTCAATTCTTTATAGGACACCCAGTGTTTCTGTAGCATTATATGAGAATATGTTTGTGTAATAGGTGGTAATTAAATGCAAAAAAAATGTATGTATTGAAGAAAGAAAAAAAAGTTAGCAGACTTATAAAGTAAGACTAAATGGTGAAAATAATACAGTACTTATACAGACAGTTCCCAACTTAAGTTTGACATATGTAAATTCGGATTTTCTTAGTAAAAAAAAATAATAATCTCTTCATTCTTGTTTTTATTGGGGGTAGGGACTTTCTATATGCACTAACCCCCGTATTCACGACCTAGTAGCAAACCGCGTCTCAGTATCAAAAGTGAGTAGCAGCAAAAAACGGTATTCACGACGACATAAACTGCATATCACGTCTGAGAAATGATGTCAACTTCGTCTCAAATCTGAGACTGAGAAAAGTAGGTGGCAAGACAAGTATCAGAAGCGGCGCATGCGCAGAAGTTGCTGTTTGGCCACATCGAACCGCCATTTTTTCTCGTTCATTTCATAGCGCCAAATCGACTAAACTTTCGTAGATGAGGTGAGTCGAAAATAAGTATCGTCGTTCATTAAATACAAAAGGAAATTATAGTTATATCAGTGGTGTAGAAAAGCAATACATTCTAACGTTTCCATTCCAAAATAATACGAAACGTGCACATGTAGTGCTGCAAAGTGAGCAATTCAATACTGAGATTTTTTTTTCCTTCCGATCAGCGAGGTCATGTGACTCTATAGAGCCAATGGTAGATGTTGTTACAAAAAAGACCGTTTCAAAAGTGAGTAGCTGTAAACCGATCTCAGATAGAAATGGTGAATAGCAGCAAAAAATCTGAACCTAGTATCACTTGATATGCAGTTTTCAGCGACGCAGTTTGAGACATGGTTTGCTACTAGGTCGTGAATACGGCCGTTAGTGTTTTATCTACCAAAATATTACAGAAAATACGATGTACTTTGTTGTTGAACTTCTTCAGTAGGTTACGCTATACTTTGAGAAACGTTGGGTTATCTTAAGTGTTGTCCAGATTGGCTAAAATCTTGGGTTATCATAGGAACAGTCCACTTATGTAAGTCAGGAACTGTCTGTACATCTTTATTCGTTTAATTCTGGATACCTTTATGCAAATGTTCATTATTTTTTTATCACATCAAAGGAGACTTTGTATGACCATAAAAATAAAATGGAAATGTCTTGAAATAAATATCATTGCTTGTTACAGATCGGTTACCAGACGATACATCAGCATTGCAGAATTGTATAGTTGCATCCCAAGGATGTCTTCTGCTGTTGATGTTAAAGCAGCATCTTAAGGAAATGTACTGCTTTACAGATAGGTAATAAGAATTAACAAAATTTATTTTTAATTTCCATCATGTATTCTTTTTCTAAATCTGGTTTCAAATATCTCGAATCTTGTAAAACAAATAGTTAAAGCTATCTGGTGTATTGTTGTTAAAACGAGTGACTTGGTGCATTGGCTTGGTTCAAAACCCACCTCTTGTTTTTCCATAGCTCAGGCCTCGTTGCTTCATAGTCTTTCATTTTCACTTAGCAGAATGGTTAGTGCAGAGTTCACTTTGGCAGCTGTAGATCACCAATGGATAAAGGTGGAAAGACGCCCCAAACAATATTTTGTTATCAAAGGCGGCACAGCTTACAGGAGCTCAATCAGTGCAATAGTCTGTTTGCTATGGCACAGATATGGTCTCTCTCTCTCAAATTTTAACAATTTTGTCGATCAATACATTTTTTGTTTACAGTGAAACATTTTTCTTAAACCATTCGCAGTCATTAGACATTTTTTTTTAAGTTGTCGAATGTATGATTCATGTTGCATTGGAATGAACAAGATAAGAGTCTATAATGCAACAAAATTCTTGAATAAATAGTGTGTATGATCCTTCCTCCATTTAAATTCCAGCACAATATCTATTCATTGTATTCAACCGATGATGGTTTTATAACCGAAACACATATCGACTTTATTAAACTATATTTTTAAGTTATTTAAATTCTGAATTTTTGCAAAGCAATAAAGGTAATTGGTATCCCAAAAATGAATGATGATTTGAAAAATCAATTAACAAAAAACGGAAGGCGATAGAAATGTACAGTTTGCTGCATTCTGCTTAAGAAACCAGGGAATTTATTCGGACCAAATTTCAAAATTAGTTACAAAATTCGTCAACAGATACAGATGGTGCTGCTATTCTCTATGCATTCCGTCCCGTCAGATCGGCATTCTATACCTCGCTCAGCATTCCAATTGAAATGTTTGCACAGGCGTCTGTGAATTTTGTCCTCCTATGTTCATGCGCGGCTGAAACATAGCCCCTAGCATTTTATAAAGTAAAATTATATAGTAAATATACCCGATTAAAATTTTTACTTACTATTATTTACTCTTCATATTTTAAAAATTAACACATCACTTTCTAGATCTTTTCATATTTTTTATTTAATAACGCATGCGTCGGCAATGTCTCGGAACTATTTATCATCATGGCTGCCACGCCGTCGCTTTTCAAGTCACATGCCTCTAGCAAGTCAAACGAAGCAATTAGTTGGAAATGTTTACATAAAATTGTGTGAACAACATCCAAATAATTCTATAGCAAGCAATTGCCCTGTCTCTAGAGTAATTTTTTTCTTATTACCTATCCCCCTCTTCGTTAATTACTCTGCGAATTGATACAATGATCTCGCACTGTACTTATTCACTATGTTTACATGCACGTTTCGATCCGGATCGACTTGAGTTAATCCAAAATTGCCTCGCGTTTACATGCATCTAACTCGATCCGGATCGAGTCCGATAAGATGCCCTATGGGTAAAGCTCTAGATTAGGAAAGTGCGCCAGACTTTGTCATCTGCTACAAAATCCGCCATTGTTGGCTCAGTCGGCCTTATCACTTGAATTACGCTTCCTCTAAAATACGGCTGAAATTCAATTTTTTAACATTTTCTCATTATTATCGCCTGGAAATATAATTGACAATCAATAAATTTTGTAATTATTGATTTTTTCTTTAAATTTTGTTTTCAATTAAAATTTTCTATATATAAATAATAAGGTTGAGGTTATTTATAATGTTAACTATAATGTTATTTATATGTCAAGTTTTGATTTATTTACCTCAATATAATAATCCTTAATAACTTTTAAAATGCATTTGCATGTTTAAGTTTTTTATACTTATTTTTATCAAAATATTATTTTATACATTCTTATCAAAGCATAATTTTAATAGATTTTATCAAATTAATTTTTAGATTTATATCAAAAACTTCAGTTTAATTGTTTATTTAATTGTATTAAATAATAAACATTATAAAATTACAATTATAATTATTATAAATAATTATCAAATTATAATTTAATAAAATAGAAATTGTTAAATTGAAATTTTTGATATAAATATAATATTTAATTTGATAATTATAATTTGATAAAAAAATTATTAAATTAAATTTTGATAAAAATATATATATAAAACTCCAATTTGATTGACAATTTGAAAATTTTTAATTAGGAAAAATGACATTTTGATAAAAAAGTTTACAAAAAAAAAATTTAAACATGCAATGTATTTTAAAATTTATTCATTTATTTATTTATAGATATTTATTGTGTTGAGGTATAAATCAACCAACAACTTATTTTAGCTAAAATTTTCTATATCTTTTCTTTCAACCAAACAGCAAATTTAAACTCGATCCGGATATTATTATTGGATTGACCTCTTTCCTGAGGCATGCTTCCCTGGTTTCAAACCACCTCTTTCGACGGGATTGAACTCGATCCGGATCGGGGTGTTGAAGCCTGTTTACATGCCACTTTTTGCAGGATTGACTTGAAACTGGTCTTTCGATCCAGATCGAAAGTGTGCATGTAAACGCAGTGATTCTTTCACAGCAAGGTTAACCTGTCCCGAGCTATAGTGTGAATGAATCACTATTTGTAAAAAAAAAAAAAAAAAAAAAAAAAAAAAAAAAAATGGATGCCGGCAGTTGGAGACTATAGTATTTTTCATAAAAGAAGACCAACAAAACGAAGCAATCAGAATTGGCTGCTTATCGCTTAGTTATTCCGTTCATTGCTCCACGCTCTCGCAATTCAGAGCTACACACATTTCAATAAATTTTCCTTTATATAGAGTAGATTAAATATTTGTAAACTCTTTCTGATTTGTTTACTTAAATATCACGAATTAGCATTAAAACATTAAGAATTAGCTCTCTCTAACATCAGGAGAAAGTAATAAATCAATTGTACTTGCATCTGGTTGGTTTCCATTCTGACCTGAACAAAGGTCAACAGTCTTCTTTTATGAAAAAATACTATAGTGGGCTAACGTGATTGGCTGAATTTGAACTATGACGTTTATCGCTTAAACAAGGTCATCTGCCTTCTTATAATAGACGGACTGTAGTACGTTAAAAAGTTGCAAGGCTGTTTCCTATGTAGAATGGCTTAATTACATTTTGCCACAATGATACATAATGGTGGAGACACTTGCTCACACAATTTCTTAACATCCATAGAGCTGTCATCTATAGCTAAATGCTGAAAACATTTGAATTGTTAAGCTCTTTCTCCCCACTATGTGCTAAAGTTACCCTGGTTTATGGTACTGTAAAGTTTTAAATTACACAAACCAGGTGTATTATGAAATATCTTTATAATCATTTGATAGTCGTTTAATATTTAACCTATTTTAATAAATAGATTGTAAAGTTAGAATGCCTTGTGTAATAAATTTTTAGCAGGAAAAAGGCTGAAAATTTTTTACTTAATAAAATGATTTGTGTTATTAGTAACATGAAAAATAATAATAAATTAAAGTCAGAGTTTTTAAAGTGAAGATTATCTTGTAATTTAAGTGGCATTAAAAAGTTTTTAATGGAAGAAGATGGTAAACTTAATTATTTACATCGGCATTGCATTCTTTTTTCATATATTTTATCTATACTGTTTACATGCTTGTATCTATGTTGTTTAAAGTAAGATTTGTACTGTTCTTACTTTAACAGTAAAATTCATCAGTATTCACCAGCTGAGGCGGCTAAAGTCTACGAAAAATCTCTTAATCGCAAAAGTAATGCAAGGTTTATGCCTAAGGCAATTCTTGAGGCATTGAAGGAGGGAACACCACCATCAAAATTAGATGAAGATGCTCGACGGGACCTTGTCCAGCAGTATCTAGATGTAAGTATACTTTATTTGAATACATGTAAATTTGATAAATGCACATAATAAATAATGAATATAAACTGGAGCTAATCCTCTAAACATCAGGTTATGATATTTGAAAAAATGGAAGGAAAAATTCTGCGACCTAAAGAGTTTAGAGAAATTTGGTAGAGGCGTCGAGCATATGACACTTGAACCAGGAACCTCAAATCGAGGTCACAGAATTTTTCCCTTCCATTTTTTCAAACATCATAACATGTAAATTTATTAAAAACTTTAGGATTAGATTTTTAGTTTTAAAATAATGTACAGTAGGACTCCAATTTTCCACTTGTCCAAATTGTCGAACTTGAAGGCATTGTTCAATGGTTGTTTGCAATTATAAGAAATTCGCTCAAGTTCAGCCAGTCAGAAGAAACAGCAAGATGAATAAAATATAGTTTAAAAGCCAGTAGTTAATTAAATTGCTGTAGTTATTATCTTATTTCTGATTGACTGAATATCCTTAGCCACTTGGAAAGTATTCTGTACAACCAGAAGCAGCTGATGACTTTTTATGGCCAATAGGCTTCATTTAAAACAAAACTTTTAATATTAAATCAGACTTTCCAAGTTCTTCAAAATGTTAAAAAAGAAGACCTGAAGGAATGGTTGAATTATGTCAATGATTCTGGTTTTCAAATCATGAGCAACCAAGAAATTATTGTGCAAAAGAACAATAAAGAAAAATTTGTGGATGAAGTAATGGATAGTGCATCAGTGGGCAACAACATATTTTTGAAGTTGCCACAAGTGTGGTGAATGAAATCTAAAAAAATGATTACCAGTTTATTTCTTAAACTTTAATCATAATTTAGTAGTCAAGACAATAATATTGCAAATATCTGAATACATAGTTTTTTAGTTCAATAAGAATTAATTTTCATCTTTAGTAAAAAAAAAAAAAAAAAAAAAAAAAAAGATACAAAATGAAAAATTTCAAATCGAACGCGAAGTATATAAAACGAACGAATCACGAAGGTCAAGAGGAAGTGATGTCTTCATTACAGAAGAGGAAGTGACATTCTCAGGGGATTGATTGAAGTGAATACCATGCATTTATTTCTATACGAGTGCTATTTTATGATGGTAGGCATGATTTAATTTAATTAGGGATCGCTATGGAAGAGCTTCTCTCTAATGTTTATGGGACTGGAGCCTAATCTAATCCCTCCATGACATCGATCTTAGATGTCTGCTGATACAAAATGGAGCGCCAGGAAGCAACATTTTTCACACTTTAAACACTATTTTCATAATGAAATAATGGTTTTAAAATTTTTCTATTGTTGCAGTTGTTGTTTTTTTTTATTTGTTTCAAATAATGATATTCTGCCAAAAATTTTTTTGAGTGGAGTTGTCCTTTAAAAACACCAAGTAATTTTACAACATAGTCAACACGTTTCAGCCTTAGCCTTCTTCAGGACTGTGTTATACTGAAAGCTATATAGCCTCCGTACGGTACAACACATAGTCCTGAAGAAGGCTACGGCTGAAACGTGTTGACTATGTCGTATTTTTCTTTAAATTATGAAATTTCTGTAATCAAGTTCATTGTTTGCATGATTCAAGCAGGAAGATTTGTCCATGTTCAGAAAAACAAATGTATGTGTAAATCAAATATTGCATATCATAGAAGCAATGTCCAATTTCTCATTAAGGTAATATTACATGGATATACCAGTTCTGAAGGATCTTTATACAATGATTAATTTGTGACATTCCATGTCAGTTTGGGGTGTCACATGGGCTCGACGGGATCCTTTTGTGTTTTCTTTTCATATTGCTTAATCCTTGCATAGTATGTTATAAGTGTATTTCGTGTTAGAATTTTGAAGTTTTCTTTTAAGGGAGTTTTGGTTAAAGTCTGAGTAAATTATTGATTTTTTTTTTTTTTTTTTTTATTGTTTTAAGTCGTTGTTGTGATTCACAGATGATTATAATTTAGTTATTTGCATAGTGTGTGTTTGATATGGTATTTATTGTGAGCTGTTGAAATTGTATTCCGTAAGTGTTTCAAAACGGACATTTTAGATTATTATTAATATTTATTTTGTTTAGTAGTAAAGTTTTGACAACTGTTGTTGCTTGCTAAGTATTGAAGCAACAGGGGCCGTCATTGTTGGGGCTAGGCATTGTTTTTTCAGATGAAATTCCTGGAAGATCTTTGCCAAGCTCCAATATGTATTGTTAGAGATCGCACTCATTTTCGGAGAAACGATTTCTCTGAAAAGGAAATTTAAAAATGTTTTTATGGTGTTGTTGAGATTGACGAAGTTGAAGTCTAGTTGCGAAGCAGAGATGACATGTTGTTATGCATTCCAGCGATCGAAAATAAAAGTTCAATTCTGCTTACAAATGCATGGTGAAGATAACTCTTGCCATTTATCCATGAGTTAGTTATTTGGTATGAGCAGTTTAATTCAGTTTTATTGAAGAGGAGTATAATTAAAGTTGTTGCCCAACACTCGTTTCTTACAAACTCATGGAAGGCAGTGTGGGGAAACAGAAGAACATCGTCGTGAGATTGAGCGGGACAATAAGATGATATCATATTGTGAGTCCGTTTCATGCTACCTATTGTGTCAAATTGATGCCCAGTAATTTAAAGAGAAAAGCCCCCAGTTATTAGAACCCGTGTTTACGTGAATGCCTATATATGTAAAAGGAACAAAGACTAAAGCAGCCGTGATTCAAGTCCCATCACATGCTTCTCGCCCGTACTGAGTTTTTAAACAGCGCGTGCTTGCAAGAATTTTTAGTGTAGTTAATTGAACATTGAGTTGTATCTATTAGATGTTATTGTTTTATGAATTTTTGACATCTTTATGTTGCCAGCTTGCTGGAAAATTACAATTAGAATCACGTTGTCACCTCCCGCTCCTATTGGAGTAAATAGTCTGCGTGTTTGTCTTCCGGTAGCGTGAGTGTAACGTGCAACTGGGTCAGTATTGAAGGCAATTATTACGTACAGTTAGACGTATTTTCAAAATAGCCTGTTGACCAGTTGAGCACGTTGGCAAGCTCTTTACTCAATTCCAGCAAAGGGGGTATGCCCAACGGGGTTACTGAGGTCCTTCCGCCGAGAAAAGGGCCACGTGATGTGTTCAAGCATTACGGTGTTAGCGTCAAGGGGCACCTTCCATGTACGGATGGAGACAGCCTGCTGTGTAGCAAAGCGTGATGGGGATCGTGCCTCAAGCATTTGTGCATTAAGCACTGTTTAGTATTCCATTAGCTGGCACATAAGAAAATATTTTACTGCGTTCAAGTGTGTAAAATGTGTGCTCAATTGTCTAATGAGTTTGCTTAGTATTTTAGTCATTTGGAATTCTGATGATGTATATGTACGGACATATTGTCAATGTATGAATATTCGATAGCAATTCTGAAGTGTAAATTTTAAATTGCGAGGTTGAAATTAAGTTGAATTTTAGTGCGAGGTACCTCAATTTGATTCTCATGTTTAGAATGTTTATAATAATAGTTATTGAAACTGTATTTACAGAACAATCCGAGTAGGTAAATAAATGTTTGAATTTTAATCGAATTAAGTCCTTGAAAACACACGCACACACAATTAATATCAGTCCCGAACCCTCGACCCCTACCCCACCTAGCGGTAACTCTCGTTAGTCACTGTTAATTTATTATTGGGGTGGGTGGTCTCAAATTCATTATCTGAAGACCAATTTAGTAACATAAAAGTTGAACATAGATCTTGAAGTAGTCTAACCTCACCAGTGTATTGTTGGCAACAAGAACTAGATTAACAACAAAAGAAGATTGGAAACCACTATTCCACAAAAATGAATTTATATATTCGTATGTATTTTTTGTTTCTCACTGATGAAGGAGACTGAGAGCTCTAAAATGTACATACGAGTTTTATAAATTCATTTTCATGAAATAGTGGTTTCCTATCTTTTTATTGCTATTCTAGTGTCCACAGTTTTGTCAGTTATTATATTTGTAGCTTAAATCATTACTAGAATGAAGAAATAAACTGTTTTCTAAAGACCAAAAAAAACAAAAAACAAAAAAAAACTCTCCTGTGCAGACAGTGAGAAGCAAAGGATAATCCCGAATGCATATAACACTCAGAAGGTTATGTTCCCCTATGATGTCATTTGATTAATATGGAGTTGAGTATGTAGTGTATTACAGTGAGAAACATGGCACATCCATTACTTTATAAAAAATAAGTAAATCCGTTTAAAAAAATCAATTATTGTTGATTGCAAAGTTGCATAACGGGATTTATGGATGAAGCAAGATACTTTGAATATGAATGCATTTTTTGCTGAATTTTACCATTCTAACATTTTGAAATGTTCATTTTTAATTTACAAAATAATTTACACCTAAACACTAGAAAGATTCAGGTTCCAGTACTCGAATTCTTAAGAAATAGATTGTTTGACTCCAGAAAAAAAAAAAATCACTGTAGCTGCTAATGATCAAGGGTTGGCTATTTCCTTTGTCTGTTTGGGTTAAACAAATCCTGACATCTGTAAGTTGTTTAATGTTAAGATTTACGGTTTGTTAAGAATATTTTTTTGACGTTTTTAGTATTTTCAACTTGAATTATTATTTCAAACGATCATTTCTAAGATGAATATTGATTTCTGTGTTAGTTCAAAGAATTGATGCTCAGCATTGATCGTGGAGATGATGATGAAGATGATGATGATATCAAACCCACCAGGACACCAGCAAATAAGTCCAAGTGTGAAAATGGTGAAAATGATACATCTACTGAAGGATTTCCATTAGATCCATCAGTGAGTGAAAAGATGGAAGAAAGTGATAAGAATAATAGCACTGTTTTATCACCTCTAGCAAAACACAAGGTACATTCTGTCGTAAACTGTTTCTTTGATTGTGTATATCTTTAATATTTTTATAATTTTTATTTTAACAAAATGATTTTATTCTTTATTACAGGACAGTGCAAATTCTTCTAGGCATAAAAGCATAGTGAACATTAAATCTAGATCAAAATCACGGACACCTAAAATAAAAGAGAAACCTAAAAAAAAACAGAAAAAGAAACGGAGAAAATATATAGATTCTGAACATAGTAATAGTGATAGTGATCCTGATTTCACTACGTGAAACTTAGTAAATTTATATTCTTCTGTGAATGTGATATTTAAAATAAAATTATGTGCAAAATAAGCAAGAGTTAAAAAAAACCAAGTCGGGAAACAGTGATACTAAGGAAGTGAACATTCTCGCCTTCACAAGAAGCATTGCAAGAGAATGCTAAGGAAGAAGGAACAAGACTACACACAGAGAAAAAGAACGAGGCAGGCAAAGGAAAAACGAAAGATGGTACGAATTCACTCCTGCACTCTGGTTGCCGCTGATGTAAATAAATTTCTTTAATTTATAATTGAAAAAAAAAATTTTATCAACCTTTTACAGAGTTGCATAACTGCAATTTTTACCTATTTTTAATAAAAAAATTTAAAAAAAACCCAACAAGCCCAAGAATAATAATAATAATAAATAATATGTAAATTTTTAATTTTACCAAACAATATTTCACAGTTGCTGCCTTTTTTTTGGGGGGGGGGGGGGG
>JAHWFO010031028.1:4952031-4977428 GCA_023313115.1 Rhysida immarginata | reverse complement strand
CCCCTTTGGATTTTTTGAAAATTTTTTTTAGATTCATGCATTGTCACTGATTTTACGTATGTGTACAAAACTCCAGCCAGATCAGGTTTGCACATCGTAAAGTTTTTTTTTAATTTTTTCAAAATTTATGGTTGTATGTATTGTTTAGTTGTTTTCATTGAATAGTAATAAGTCACAGAGTTAATTTTTTTAATAGCAAGTAAGATGAGCTGTAGTTAAAATTATCAAGCTACTGCAGTAAATAAATATTCAGTCCATAATGGGCTTCAAGCTACTTTTGCTGAAATAAAAGCCTGATGGTCTGTGGTATTCATAGCCATCATGCTTATAAAACTGCAAGGAACATCCATAAGGGATAAAACTGCAGTTAAAATAAACTGTCTTTTTATCTATAATAAAAAGTATAAAATAGACACAGATAAATTATAAGAAGTGATTTTTCTCGAAAGTAGTATTTGGAGGATCGAAAAAAAATGCTGCTGTCATTTTTGCTGTTTCTAATTAAATTATTTATTACATGCTATTTGAACCACTTTAACAGTTTCTACGTTAGCCTGATTTGAACACTTTAATGGTTTCTCACGTAACTGTGAGCCTGATTTATCAGTTAAGCTCAAGATTTGTTGCTGAAACAGAATTTGGATAAAGATAAACTATTTTCCTAAATTCATAGGACATAAAGACACGACAATAAAAAGAATACATGTACAGTCGAATCTCTTTAATTCGAATCTCAAGGGAATTCGAATTAAAGAGGTTTCGAATAATGGATTTTTTTTTCCAAGGGAACAAAAAAAATTCGATTTACAGAGGTTTTCGAATTAAAGAGATTCGACCCAAAGGCAACCCATTTTAGAATGTGGCATTGCTTTATCTGAGTCAAAGTTCCCCAAGCCCAAGTTCTGGCTTTGGTTATTTTTAAAGGGATTCACAATGTTCACTCTCCTTTCAAATTTTGGAGGCCTCGGGAAAAGATTAAGTATTGAAATTGGAAACTATTCATATACGCTAGACTCGATAGCATATACACTTACTTGTTATCTATGATGACTCCAACTGCAAGATCTGAGTCAAAGATCCGATGCCCCAAATAATTAATGTACCATTATATCCCTTGGTGGTTCATTCACCTTAGAAATACTTTTCTGCCTCTTTACACATTGTGAACAGTGGCTGCAGTAAGGCATAAACCAGTTCATTCATTACTTCACCATGGCTAGCTGAAATTTACAAAATTGTAAGAACTAAATTTTTTTATTTATTTTTATTTATTTATTTATTTTTTTGTTAAATTTAAGTAGACATAGAAATGTATGTATAATATATGTAAGAAATAACATATTACAAAAGATATAAAATAAAAAGCATTGAAGAATAACTCAAGAATGGTCTAAGAGGGTTTTATCCTATGCCATACCTAAAAGTATTGAATTTGTGTGATATTCTCGAATTTAAGAAATGTACATTTTAGAATTCTGACACTTATTATTTTTTTAAAGTAGAAGTGGTAAGCATTACATCTTTAACATGTCATTTTGGGATTGTCATAAATTATTATAATTTTGTTTTCTCTACAGACTTACAACTTGGATAATAAGAAGAACCAAACATTCCGTACGTATTTTTCCTGCACATTTAATCATATTATTCTAGAAATATAAATTGAAGTAAATATTTTTCAGAAAATGTAGCATTGGTATTTTAAAAATAATGATTTGGCTTAAGGAACATTTTTTTATGTATTTTATAGGGAGAAAATAAGATTTGCATGTACTTATATCAAAACAACATTTTTTCATTAACCTTCACTTTTAAACCAACAGTAAGTACATAAGCTATGCATTTCTCTGATGTCACAAAAATCGATAAGCAAATTATATTTTCAAATGTCTGATCCAATTTAAAGGCCAATGTTTTCTCTCTATTTTCTTGTGTTTTATCATTGTCATTAGAAAGGAGATTTATATGTCTTTATATATTTTTAAATGATCAATTTACTAATTTAATCTTTTGCTTTTTTTTAATTATTTAATTGTTAGAAATATTAACTACCTTATCATTACAATTTATATACTTTTTTCAGTTTGGTTTTATTGCTGATTATTCATTAGATTTAATTTTCGTTTTTTTCATTAAGTTTATATTGGATGAATGGTTAAAATTCATGCTTTAACTGATCGATAAACAAATTTGCTTGTTAAAAATGGACAAATTTAGCATCATTTTGTTTATTTCTTTAAGAGGAAAGTGATGATGGTAATTTTTTTAATTCTGAAATTTTATTTTAATTGGGGTAATTTTTTTCCAATAATGCTACAATTTTCTACTTCTATTTCTATGCTCGAAGGTATTTTAACATTCCGTTTTGCTTTCTTTTGTGGCAATAAAGTTGGCTTTCTTTGGTGAATTCGACAAATACAAGCTGTCAAGTTGTATTCACTATCTGTCCTTCTAAGAAATTAACTTCTTTTCACAACGATATGTTTACGAATTCACTTGCGTGTGGAATAGTTTTTTTAATTTATTTATTTTTTTCACCATAACTGTAAGATGTGTATAATGCTTAATCACACATTTACTTAATGTAGCATAGGATATTTATTTTGTTTTTACGTCTACAAATATTGCTTGCCCTTGGGTTGTTTTATATATCATTGGTCTGATGTATAGTCCATTCCAAAAGCGTTTTCACTTAGTTGAATGATGTTCGGCATCCTTGCAAGACGTTAAACTAGTGAAATTAATCGGTTCAGGCAAGAAGTCAACTCCGACGTGATTTGAATTACTTGCCTAAACGATTAATTTCACAGGTTTAATATATTGCAAGGATGCTGAACATCATCCACCTAAGTGAAAACGCTTTTGGAATAGACTGTACATAAAAGTCAACACAATAATTCTAGTGATGATTTGGAGCATGAAGATCATGGAATGTATTTCTTGTGGGAGGGATTAGGGCATACTATGAGTAATAAAGGAGGTCATGCTGTGTCTAACGTGAGCCACCTTGGAGCATCGTCAGCGAGCAGACATCGGCCTCGGTGGCTCAGGGGATGCGTGGTCGCCTCTGATCCCCGAGGACGCGGGTTCGACCCCGGCCGAGGACGACGAGGATTTTTTCAGGGGGAAAATCCTGAGATCACGCACTTCCTTCGGAAGGGAAGTAAAGCCGTTGGTCCCGTGTAGTCATTTGCCGGCTGCACGTTAAAGAACCCTTGCGAGGCAAAATTTGCGGCCTCTATAACGCCGTCCTGAAATGACCATGGCAGTTGAAAAGGACGTTAATACCAAACAAACCAAACCAACCAATCAGCGAGCAGACGAATTGAAAAGAAAAATGCGCGAATTAAAGAGAAGCGGATGCCGATTTCGGTGCGGGGAACTAAAGAGATTACAGTCAGATTCTTTTGCGATAGTCATGCAATCTGTACGTAAACGTAGTTTTCTGCTAATGGAAAACTTTATGTAAAATTATTACAAACGAAGAAGAGAAAATGGAATTGTATTTTATTTTTTTATTTTAGTTTAGTATTTTATTTCTCCGCGTTAAGAAAACTTATCCAAAATCATCAAGGCATTTTTTGAGTTTTAGCGGGGCAGGATTTATTAAGATAAATAAACCTCCCCTTTGAGAAGTCAAAACCGCCTTGAAAAATTCCTGGAAACGGGCTTGGTGCCACCCTACTCTATTCTAAATAAATACCGACTCTTCCAAAGGCATCCAACTCAAGTATGGACCTAATATTGAAGAACTGACCTTATAATTATTATAATCAAGTAGTATATTAATTTTTGCAAATTACTGCGATAGATGTGCCTTCAAAGTAATTTTTAATAATCAGTTTTAATGAAGTTTTTCAAGCACAAATTTAATCTTATTCACAATTTTTCAATTTCCATTTCACGTAATTAATTTTTAATTTCCATTCCCGGTAGTTTAAACCATTAAAGATGGTTATGTTAATCTTTATTCCTTTGACCCCACAGATTTGGTCTTTCTTGTACGCAGGAAATCAACTTTTCCTCGACCTTTTCATTTCATTCGCGCGAAAAAAATAAACTGGTTTGTTCTCTGCCGCCTCAACCTCTCGCCGCTAGGATTCGCTCACGGAAATAATGCTTTTGATATTTTCGCTACGATCCGCTTCGCTCCAAGTTCGCTCACGTAAGACACAGCGGCTAAGGTCAAAAACTCTCACCGGTGAGAAGAGTTAGGGTTTGGTCGGTCAGAAATCCCGGTGAGAAAACTGTGACGTCATTTTAACGCGGTCAGAAACGCTAGTTAGTGCCGCTATGCCTAACCGGTTGGTCTAACCGTCCTCACCGAGAAAAAGACGGTTAGCCCAGTGAGAAATTACGTCATCATTCTCTCACCGGTGAGGGTTTTTGACCACAGCCAGCGTTAGCAAATGAGAGGTCAGCTTGATGGTATGCATAGTAATAGAAGAGATGGTCGTTTCTATTACTATGATGGTATGGTAACTGTGATTACGATTTTGAATGCGTAACTCGAAAACTACTTGTTGGAATACGATCAAATTTTAACGGTGTACACAGTTTTATGTACCCTATTATTCCTCCGAAATTCATTATCCTAGGCGTTACAGAACCTGAGTTATTAACTTGTTGATCTTGGTGGCGGCATTTTTATTTCCGTTAGCGTTCAAATTCGGACCCATGTTCATATGAACTTTTTTGCTTAGAATTACCCATATTACCTCCCCTAAAAGTTTGTAAAGGCATTTTTGAAACACCCTGTATATTTGTGCCTGAGAATGACAGCATCGCCTAAAAGAATAGAAGACATTGCCATCATTTTTCTTAAAATTGTGAAGAGGTTCAAATGGGTAGTGATTTGCCCGAACGCGGGCACACATGCATCGTCATTATAAGTAGATTAAGCCTTCCTTTCTTCTTGATGTCGAACACAGACCTGACTTCAAAAATGGCTTTTTACATTGATCACACTTTTTGAAAGCCAATGACTTAAAGGTCGTGTTCATGATTTCAACAATAATTTAAATAGATGGTTTTAACGGCTGCAATTTAAGGACTACATTCAAAAGCACTTACAGGAAATTCTAAAAAGAGCCGCCATCCTACATCTAGAAAAGCCGATTCTGTCTACTTGACTGTGATTCTTGTGATAGGACATTGCTCTCGACAGATCAAAAGGTAGAAAAAGCATTCGCCCACATACAGTCTGGTCGAAGAGATCGAGTGTCGCAAAACATGTTAGAATCGGGTAACAATATTAGACAATTTTAAGTTACTTAAGTCTTTTAATTCAAAAAATCAGTTCCAACAGATTAGAGAGCATTAAAATACATAAAAGAGATTCTAATAAGTTATTAAATTCTTGACAAGGGGCTAATCCTAGAATTTGTCTTACTTGATTTATTGAATCTTAAGTTTTCCTGTTCCATTTTCTAGAATTATCACGTGTTCTTTTCCTCTTTGTGTTCTTTGTATGTCATCTTTGATTGGCTCCTTCTGTTGACCTCAACCAAAGAGAATGATTCTAGCCATTTAACGCCCCCCCCCCCCTCTTTAGTCCCTTAATCAATATTATCAGTTAAATTTTTATGGTCTTAATCTTCTGTTGAGAATGAAGGTACAGCCTTCGAAATATGTATCCGGCGTTTCATATCACGGATGTTTTTTTGTTTGTTTTTTTTGTGGTAGCCTAATGGGCCCCCTAGACGATCAATAATATTGTCAATATTCGCTTCAATATTGATCGTCTAGGAGTGTACTGAAGCGTCCTATCAGTATTGATGGATATTGGGAGAAAATTATATTTTCTGTCAGTATTGAAGAACCGTTTGAACATCTAGGAGGTTTATTGTCAACATTTCCTTCAATATCGTTTCCTTTTTTCTGGATATTGGGCTTAAAAGAAGAAAATTTTTGAAAGCCTTTTTCGTCCAAACGAAGAAAATTTTTGTAGTCGTCCGGTTCCGTAGAACGCAAAATATTTAGCAAATGTTCATGTGTAAAGCGGCTTCTCAGCTTGTACCACTCTTTGGACCAGCGTCTATTTCTCTTCGATTATTTTTGTTCGCACAGTGCAAGAGTCAGTCCTAGAAAACCCAAATCCGAATTGGAAAACATTTCGAAATTCACAACAAAAACGCCACAAAAACAACTCCGACCATGCAGCACGAATATTTTTGCCAGAATGAGTATTGGAATGCGTTTTGAAGCATATCGATGCGTGCTTCAATATAGAGCGTCAATATTGAAGCGAATATTGACAATATTATTGATCGTCTGGCCTAGGGGCTACTAAAGAGGTTTTCCTTCCTATACATTGCTTCGTTTACTATTTTTTTTTAATAATTTGTTTCTTATTATATTAACAATTTTCTAATCAGGTAGGCGATATTTTTTCTTTGCAATGTAAAGCCTTTTGTGTCTTTGAGCCTTATGGCCCGTTCATGTTCTGCTAATCTTATATTTAAGGTTCATTTTGATAAGAATTCACAATTTTCACATATTATTTTCAATATTATTTATGTTCCATTTCTCTTTAAGTTATTTTTATACAAGTTTTATTGACTTTTGTTTTTTCATATTTTCAATTAAATTTTTATTGATTATTTATTTTGATAAATTACAGCCTATTTTGGTATGATTTTGAATTTTTCAATCTTATTTTTTTTTCCATTTTCAGGGATACGTAATCAATTGCTTGTCTTCACTGTTTTGTATATTTTTGCTGGGTTTTTTTCCTCTCCTTGAAAGCTCTCTAAAGTTTTATTTTCTGATTCGGAGTATCAATTCTTATTTTATTCTGTTTCTTTTTTTAAAAAAAGGATAATATATAGCAGTGTTAAATTTATAATTATGGCTTTAGTCTTCAACTTTATTTAATTACAAAATTTTATAGTATAAATACGAGGAAACAGTATAGTAAATTTGATAGTATAAATACAAGTCAGTGAATAAGTAGCAAATGTCGAAATACTGGATACCGTTTTAAATTCAGCGTGCATGCTTTGCTGGTAGATACCAGCATATGTATGCTAGAAAGTTGAGGCCACATACTATCTCTGTTGCCCATGGTTAGTTAAGCGCAGCTAGTTGTTCATTTTCAAAATACTGTCCACAGAGGAACTATATCGCGAAGTGCATCCTGTGAGGAATGACGAAGCATCACAGATGGGAGCGTCCTGACAGGATCATCAAACTTGTGTTTAATTGAGCTTGTGTGGGACATGATGGGACGTAACGTTCAGCAACAATTCCACAATTGCGTCAGCATGTTCAGGAGGCTTGGAACAATTATACGACCTTCTAATGTGGTCTATTGGGACATGGGAGCCACCTGATACAACGTTCTTCTGGACGTATTGTCAAAAGAACGTATTTGAATCATTTCAGTTTTGCAACTTATTTATTGACCTATCCTTGTATTAGTTTCATCTGAATTGAGTTTTATATTTTGGCTATAAAGATTTCTCATTCCTCTAGGGTTGCAATCATTTTGGGATACTTTGATTTTCTAAGAATCTTCAAAGTGCTTTCTATTGCACTGTACGCGGTTTGTGGATTAAATAGTAATTATCGGTTAATAGGGTGCTTACATTTGTATTGAAGGATCTAAATGTTATTGCAACTGATGACAATAGTCAATACACAATTTGTAACCAAGACCACATATAGTGCTTTCTGTGTAGAATTCGTATCTGCGTTTAGATTTTTTTCAAGTAACGTGTGTAAGAAGAGGCGGCTGCAAAGTTAAAGTATTCATATTTTGGGGCCGCAGTGAAATTTCTCAGGCCCCAAACTGAATAATTCTAAAATGTTTCCTTGAATATCGAAAAAAGTATGTGCTAGAAAACTTTTGATGGGATATTTGAAAATAACATGTTAAAGTACTATAAATAAACGTAAAAAATGAAAATGAACACACGGTGGTAAAACCCTGAAAAAAGCTAACGTTTCGGATAGAGGCTAGTAACGTTATCCTGAAAGGTTATTTTTTTTTAGTTTACAATAAAAAAAAAATAAGATGTTGACTAGTGTTATAAACGAGCACTCGAGATTTATTTTTTAATAACAAGTATTTATTTCTTTTAGATGTCATTTAAAATATAATCATACATCTTACTTGTGCCATTTTTTTCCTGTGCTACTTTACAGAAATTCATTAATATATGTATATTTTTGTTTGTAGGTCAGTCGAAGTTCGCTTGATGTCACGTGAAAATCAGTTTTTTTGAAGCGAGTAAACGGTAGACACCATGAATGGGAAAAGGAAAGAAGTAAAATCACCAGTAACCACACAGCATTCTTATATTCTAATATATACTTAATATCTTCAAACACTCGAGATAACTATCTGAAGCCAACATTGAAATATGAATACTTTCAAAATTACAGTAGAAACTGGACTCATACAACCATTTCATTTTCAGGTCCAATCAATCGAGCTGATGGCCAAAGGAGCATACTGTAAACAAATGTTTCATATTTATTATCCTACAAGTGTTTAAAATGTTTAGTGAAATAATAAAGAAAATATTGTCAATGCAGAAAATTACAGTTCGACAAAACTTATTTTGTATAATGAAACCATAATAAAATTTAAGAGAAATCTTATATCTGCGTGTATTAATCACATATATTGTAAACAACATATTTACACTTTTATCAGGAAAGCAATAAAAATACCACCACTAACGATTCTAATCATGATTTTCAATAATGTCATTTCCACCTTCTTGAACTTTACCTGACTTCACTAGGATCTTCCACTTATTCAGTCCAGGATTGGCGAAAATCCCGAATGGACGATAAGGCATGATTGGAACGTTTGCAACCATCTCGCATGATCACATGTCTTCTGACTTTCCTTCTTCTCTTCCCTTGTCAGCAAAAATAAGCAAAGGTCGGCCTCTCTCAAGTATTAATTTAAAGGTCTTGAACATAATGGGTTATTGGTTGCGTAATAATTTGTTACCTCTATAGCATTTATTGGAAATTAGAATTTCGGAACTTTGATCTTTAAATTCTCACATTTATATATTTTTATTTCTTATCTATCTTACAGTCAAATCTCACAGTAGTATATCTAAAAATAATGCTCTTTTTCATATTTTTTCCGCAAAAACGACATAATTTCATAATTCACAACAGCATTTAGACAGATCCCTTGGAACTAACTTATCTCCTTCCTTAGTCAGATCAAATGAATCAAAACATCCTTAACAGATAAACGCCAACATATAATAGACAGACTGTACTTTACTTCAACACCCTTTCTCATATTTCCTATTAACGCTGCCAGCGTTAAACACTCGTTTCCATGTTTAAAATACTCTAACACTCGTTTCCATGTAGGTACTCTAACTAGGCTCACTTTTATGCACATTTCTTTAGGAACATGGTTCCATCTATTCAGGTGAACTATGCTGCACTCATTTCTCTTGCTTCTTGGACCATATTATTAACAATACTCTTTCATACACTGCCATGTTTGTCTACACTAATAAATTCTCTTTTTTCATGTTTTCCCAAAGCACTCACAACTTCCCGCCAGCAAGACCATATGTTTCCTAGATTCACTTGTTCCAAAAGAGCGTAGTTTCCTTTTTTTCTTCCAATGAAACAAGTCTTCTCTACATTGATCCTCATCTGTTGCTTTCTACAAATACCATTCAACAACCTTGTCACAAGCAAACATAACCATTTTCGCTATATGAAATGAGAAGACCTTTAGCGAAACAGACTATTTTTTCATGCCAAGTTCATTCACTGCAGCCTCCCTGATAGGCATTAATAGCCAGGGAGGCATCACGTACTCCTTGTTTAATCCTTCAATACTAAACCCCTCTGCCATTGCTTTTCAAACCGAAGAAGTTGATCACCAACACTTGTGCACAGAGAGAATGCTTTTGAAGACTTATTTTTCTCATTATTTCAAGTAATCAAAGACAATCTCATTGGGTAAGTTCACATAGTTTTACTGGAAGTAATCCATTTCATGTATGTGAATTTTTCACATTGTTCTGGGGAAAGAAAAATAAAACCCAACGCAACTTTTGTTCACTTAACAGGCGTGGTGTCCGTTCATTCTCTGTTTAAGTTAATGTGTTTTAGTTGGCTTTTATTTAAGTTTCCATTTGATTAACATTTGTAATCCACATTACTGTAACAAAAATTGGTAATTAAATCTTCTATTTTTTTGTGAAAAGGCAGCAGTATAACAAGTTCTTGTTCATTTATCTTTTTAATCCAGTTAGAACAGAACCGTTTCTACACATAAATAAACTTCCATAAATTTTTGAACACAACTGTTTTTAAATATAAGTCAGCAAAATCGGTATTTTACAATTTTTAAATAAAATTATGCTCACTAAGGATGTAGACAAATTTCAGTTATTGGGAAATAAAGGATTCATTCACTTGCACCATCTTGTGTAATATGAGAAATAATTACAAACCACTTTGATAATCACAGTTAATCTTCAAAAGGACGCTATTTATATATAAATTTAAAAATACTTAGAACATTACTAGTATTAATAGGCATTAAAAATTGGTTGAGCTTGTTCAGTTTGTGTTTATATTTAAGTACATGTATACTTTTTACATGAGTCATGTAACAATCAGTAAAGTTAATAATGATGACTAGAATTTCTGGAGTTTTTCTTTTAAATATTATAAACGTTATGATCCTTTTAGGTCTTTGTAGATTATACATGACTGTCTATTGATTGAAGTTCAACAGGTTTATCGGTTTTGCTTGGTTCAATGGGCTTAATTTTTTTACTCGCTAATGCTTCTGTAAACGAAATCACCTCTACTCGCTTCGGATTCGAGGAATTCTTGCCGATTTTCGTCTTCGGAGTCGTAAACGAATCTCGAACTTCTGTATAGAGAGAAAAAAAATAGAGTATAGAGTAAGTCAGTAATTCAGTTTTCAGTAATATACATTTCCTTGCAGAACCCGATTTCAACTAAGAATTCCGGTATGTTTTCTTTTCGAAATAAATAATATTAACAAAATCATACAATAATACGAGGAAATATCAGAAAGTAACGGCATTTATTATTTTTCAAAGACAATTACAAAACATACAGGTAAACAACAATCTTTATCTACTTTTTCACATAGGCAACTTGACGATTTAGGCATTTATCCCAATGCACCAGTTTCAGAATACCCCGCTCATAGAACTCCGTCGGCTATGAATACAGCCAATGGCGCACGGCAGATTTGAGTTCCTCGTCAGTCTCAAACCTCTGACCACCCAGACATCTCTTCATGGGACCAAAGAGGTGGTAGTCCAAGGGCGCGAAGTCCGGACTGTAGGCTGGGTGATCCAGAACCTCCCAACTGAAACGGACCAGTTTTGCTTTGACGACGTTGATCATATACGGGCGTGCATTGTCATGAAGTCGGACATCGTTTCCTTTTTCTGGTCGCTTATCGCCCAATAGCACGCCGCAGTTTAGTCCACGTTTCACAATAGGTAGCGGTGTTGACGGTTGACCTACGAGGCAGGAACTCTGCGATTAGGGTGCCTTGTATATCCCCAAAAACCTGTAAGCATAATCTTCCGAGTTGAAGGAGAAACTTTGATTTTTTTGCGAGCCATAGAATGTGATTTATGGCCTAAAACATTTCTGCAGTTTTAGGCTCAGGTGAGAAGTGCAAGACCCAGGACCCATCTCCTATGATGTTGCAGACTGCACGCCATTCTGTTGCTGGTGTGTTCTGGTGTCAGATTTTTTGGAATCCAACGCGAACAGACTTTGCAGTATCTCGTGCACCATATCCCATGCACGTCATGCACACCATATCCCAGATCTATAGGATATGTGAAACGTTTCACTCACTTCTTTCAAGGAAATGCTACGGTTTTGTCTGATTGTGTTGTTAATGTCATCGATAATGGCTGGTGTTGTTTATCGGCAAAGCTAACTCTTCTTTCCCGAAACATTTTACACTATTTGCACACAAGCCGATAATCCAGACAATCGGCATCGTAAACTTCTACCATTTCCCCAAGAATTTCAGCTGATTTCTTACCTTTTGCGAAAAGAAACTTATAACACTTCGGTGTTCTTCCATTGTGACGATGTGATAGCAGTGGCCATTTCTTAAACGACTGGTAGCACATAGTGCGCGTGCGCAGAAACAATTCTTGTTATGCAATGTCTGTGCATGTACTGGGCCTTCTTTTTGGCTATGTTAACTTTTACACAGCGACTATATTTCGTCCGTTAAAAATAAATGGCGTTACTTTCTGATATCCTCTCTAAAATCTGATTTTATTGGAAATGTACCGTATATCTTCTAATAGACGCTTGGTCTCCAATTGTCGCCAGTCTCTAATAAACACCGGCTTTCAAAATTAAGATTGCTAAATAAACGCTTGTCTCTGATAAACGCCGGGGATTCTCTTCCACGCGGCAGTTCACGTGAGCCGCTTTCGTGGTTGACGTGTACACGGGCTTGAGGGGATTCCCAGCACACTGCTTTGTCTTTCGATTTCATATATACTCTGCTATTCATCCCTTAGTTCTCAAGGTATCCTGTTCGCACTACGCACTACCATATTCTGTTTAAAAAAAAAAGACATCCCTCCAAAGCGATCATATGATGTGGCGTTTATGATGTCGTGGAAGCTATAAGATTTGACACAGATTGCTAAATAAATGCCGGTCTCTAATAAACGCCCGGTTAGTGATTAAGTTGAAAAAATAGACGCCGGGAGCTACTATTGGAAGATATACGGTAATTGCAAAATTCCGTTGCTTCTTGTTATTTAAGAAGCATTGTTTAGTTCTTTTAGCATTTAGTAGCAGGATAAACATCTTTTCAACGAAATTTGAAATTTCATTATTTGAATTTAATCTCGGAAAAATTATTTGAGATAATCGATATATGATATGGATGTGAAACTTCACAACGAGTTTATTAGTCAGAATGATTTCCTATTTGGCATGAATATTCCCGAAACAAAGGAATTTGTTTTGGTGAAGGAAAATAGTTTAAAAATTTGCCGCTAAAATTTGCCACAGTAGTGATGTAAACAATGTTAGGTTAATGTTAACTACCCGCACAAATCGCAAACGAATATTCACTATCCGCACATCGCGCGATGACTGATTCCACAAACTGAATTGTCGCGAGTCCTGTAACCGGCTGGGGGGAAACCAACTGCTCCCTGTAACCAAATAGGTTGGGGTATATATCAGTTATATATACCCCCGGAGGGGGACGTCGTAGACAGAACGCCGAAGGCTTCGAGTAACGGAAAACAGTGACCCGCGAGGCCGCAGGGCCGAGAGTGGGACTGGCGTTCGAATGACGGAAAACACTGACCAGCGAGGCCTGTAGGGCCGAGAGTGAGACTTGCGTTTGCGATTTGTGCGGATAGTTAACATTAACCCAACGTTAGATTGACTGTAAATAGACATAGCCATCGAGATCTAATACTAGTTAGTATTAGATCTCGATGGTCATAACAGAAAGCCTGACCATTTGTCCTTCCTCCATTGTTCCCAAAAATCAATCGCAAATAGCAGGATTTAGCACCGCCTAGCGACAAAATTTAACATTGTTTCAGTCGTGTCATAGTCTATAATGATAGAGAAAGCTTGCCCATTCACATCTCGACAAAAACAAACAAGAAAAATCAAGTAGCCTCTATTTAGTTTAACATTTTCAATAATTTCACAGCATAAACAACTTTTGGCTTTAGGGATACTTCAAAAACGTTCTGTTTAGGGTGGACACATCGCAAACTTTGAGGAATTTAAGGCCCGCATTTCGTATCGAATCCACAGCATCCCGACAGAAGTACTCAGATCTGTTATATAACATGTTATTATGCGATTTCAACTTGATCACAAAAGGAAGGACAGGAAATTGAACATCTCTTGCGTAACTGATACGTGTTCTTGATCTATTGTATTGCACTTTCATTGTAATATAGCGCAGTTTGTATCCTTAGGACAAACTTCTGAACTCTTTTTGTATGGTTGGCCAAAACAAATTCATTGTTTCAATAGTATTCAGGACAAAATAGTCACAGCAGTTCTGCCTGATATCAGATAAAGTGTTTGTAATTTATATAATTGGCGGATTAGGACACCAGGTTCGCTTTTAATAAAAAATCTAATATTTTGCCGGCTAAATATGTTGGCAGCTCTATGAGGAGAAAAAGTGAAGTATAAGTCAAATAAATTCGAAGCTGTTTGAGATATCAAATAATGGATTGCGCATTTGGAATCATTGTGAAATTTCGTTGTTTATTATGCTCGTGCGCATTTTTGTTTTCTGTATTGATTATTTAAAAAGGCATGTAAGAAAGTGATAACGATTTTCAATAAATAGCAAAAACTTGTTTACTTGATGGCTAAGGATGAGAACGAGGAATTACCGTTTTAGAAGATGCATATTTAGAAGATTTTAAAAACAGCAAAAATAAGTTTAAAATTGTCGAACTTGCAAAAAATTTTCCAATAAACGCTACGTTATCTCTATGTAATTTGTTCCAAAAAGCTGGGCAATTAAATACGATTTTAATTATGTTGGTCAGTCGATAAATGCTAACTTTAGAAATGCTAACTTCTTTGCCCTCTACAATTATCTCTCTGTAGTTGACTGGTCTTTTTTGAATAATTATAGTTGCATTAATGAAATGGTCTCCAAATTTTAAATGACATTGTAACTGCTTTTGCTAAGAACTTCAAATCAGTCTTTAATGCCTCTTACATTGATAACAATAATACATTTCAGGATGTTTTCCTAATATGTTTACATATCAGGATTACGTGAAAATATCCAGCTCAATTCAACTGTTTTCTCAAGCTGAAATAACCGAGGCTATTAATAAAGTTAGAAATACGAAAGCAACCGGACTTGACAAAGCCTGTGGCAAATTTTTTGTTTGCCCTTTCTATTTGATTTTTATTTAATACGGGCATCTTCCCATTCATACGGGCATCTTCCCTGATGTGTGGGAAAAAAGTAAGGTCGTTCCTATATACAAAAAAGGTAATAAAAATGATGTAAAAAATTACCGACCGATCTCAATTCTTAGCTTCCCTGCTATAGATAAACAAATTCTATACTCTCGTTTAGAGGAACATGAGAGAGCGGTCCGACTGAATTATATCAATACACTGTAATGCTTTGGCCAGACATTGTTTTGCTACTGGTCACAGAATAAATTGTTACGCATTTATGTAAAGCAATCATGTTAAGATTTTTTATTACTGGATTGGGAAGTTTTTTGAGCCATCATTCAAAATTCAAAATTATTACTGTTAATTGACTTTCCATTGAGATGGCGTCGTATTCATCGTTATGTTGTCTGGTGATGTGAAAATGTGCGTTTTGTGTTCATTCTTCTACTCCATTTATGCCAGCTTTTGTAGAGCGAATTTTTCTACACAATTCTTCTACAAGATTTTCACCTATCATTTAAATTCCATTTAAGACTGAAACTAGACACAAATATCTACCTTCAATGACGGTTCGAGTCAAGTACGACATGTATAACATATTTCAAATTGTCTTGAAAACTCAGTTGAGTTTATTAAAATTTTGGGGAAGAATTTTTTAAATGTATTAATTTTTATACTGTAAATTGTGTATTATGTTTAATTAAATGCTTTTGTTTATATTTTAATTGTTCTCATGTTGGGTTCAAATAATTCCTTAGAGATTTTTCTATCATTATATATAGATTTTCCCAACATTATTTTTTACAAAATATGATAATGAGATATATCTTAACGATATTCTTTTAGTATTCAGCAATTTATTATTCGATTAAGTTTATGAATTATTCGATTATCCTCCGAAAATGTTCCTGTCACCCACACGATTTATGCCTTTATGAAGAACTCAGATTTACGATGGGGATTTTCCATCTTTCTGTTTTTCAACTTACCATTGATTTTCGAGATGTTGTCCCAGTTTTTATCCTCATACCACCCTAGGTGGAACTGCAAGGCAGATCTTCGGAACACATGGGAAAGCTCAGCTGAAAAATTTACGTTACTAATACATTTTACTATTCCAGTGTTATATATATTTTTATTGAGCAAGTTGAAAATACTTACACGTTGGAGAGGTGGAAATATCATCTTCGCCAAACGTCTATTAAAAATGAGAAAATTAAATATTATTTATTCTCATTTAAGATGTACTATATGGGAACGTTCATAAACCACGTGGGCCATTTTTGGGGGAGGGGGTCAGAATTTGACCACAAAGGAGAGGAGGGAGGATCTAGTAATGACCATGTGGTCAAATTAATTTATATCCTATCTTCGTTGGGGGGGGGGGGTAACTGATTTCTCTGACCACGTAATTTTCAGGGAAGAGTGGGGGGGGGGGAATCAAATATGATCACCAATGACCACAGAGGGAGAGGAGTGGGTAAAAAAGATGAAAAAATAAATACATAAGAATGTCAGAGAGCTTCAGGGAATGCCGTGTAAAGATGATATGTGCGCTAGATAACAGATACACTATCTACCCAAGAGTAATCGGACATTTTCGATTTTATACGTTTTGTCGAATATCTAGAAAAATATTTGACGAATTATCCTGAAACTTCAGGGGTGTAAAGAGAATGTTACACCTCATATATTTCAGAGAAGGATTTGTCCCAAAGGCAAATAGGGGGCCAGCAACAAATTGGGATCTCCCTGTAAAAAATAATGCTTGAAATGCGTTGACGCTGTACCATATGATTAGGAGGCTTCTTTTACTTATCTGTGTCCATTTGTATAACAATAGCACGTATATTCATGGAGTTATAAAGGTTTCTTTAAGAAAAATCTACTTGTTTTCATAAGTTTTTTGTTTATAACATGCAGGGTTTTCAACTCAATGTAATGCCATTTTCAAGAAACCTGACAATCTACAATAGAGACAACTGCCTGCAATCAGAGTATAAAAATATAAGGGGTTTTCTCCAAATTTTTATTTTTGGATCGGACACCAATATAAACTTTTTCTCCTTAAGCTGATATGAAGCCAATATGAATTCAATATGCTTTCATATCAGCATAAGGAGAAGTTTAGGTTAGGGTGTCCGGTCCAAAAATAAAAGTTTGGAGAGAACCCCTTATCGTTTTGTTTATTTTTGAGAGCAACTGAAATTCAACTCATTCTATCGGCGATATCTTTCTGAATTTTCACGATATTTGCTTGGGCTTTTTATAAGAGTAGCTCTCTACGTTTGGCTAATGAATTATGCAACAGACATTTTGATAACGCTTGCGCATGCGCAGTTAAACATTATTTAGTAAAAATGCTCATATTTCATCAAACATTTAATATTTTTATATTCTAATTTCAGGGTGTCGTCTCTACTGTAGTTTGTCAATTTTCTGAAAATGGCATTGCATTGGGCTGAAAACCCTGGATGTCATAAACAAAAAACTTACGAAAACATTCGACTTTTTTAAAGAAACCTTTATATCTCCATGAATATACGTGCTATTCTCATCCAAATGAACACAGTTAAGTAAAAGAAGCCTCTTAATCATATGCTACAGCTACAACGTATTTCAAGCATTATTTTTTACAGGATGATCTCAAACATTAATTTCTGGTTCACTTTATTGCTGGTCCCCTATTTGCCTTCGGGACAAAACCTTCGCTGATATACAGAAGATGAGTCAAAAGTAGTGGCCGACTCGGGGGGGGGTTAGAGTTTGACGAATTCTGGGCGAAGACCATTTACCACAAGAGTATATCGCAATTTATTAAGAGAAAAGAGTGGGAAGAAACGTCAGTACGAATTTGAATGCCACAGATATTGTACCACCTGCGTCAGCCAGTGTAAAAATATGGCAGAAAAATTGGTGATACGCGGTCTCCTTCGTCACTATTGGAAAAAGGGGACCAGTGCGCGAGCAGCAGTCGCCGAAATTTGCAGGGTGGAAGGTCAGGGTGTGACCAATGAACGGACAGCACGACGGTGGTTCTCCCGCTTTTCGTCTGGAGACATGGGCCTGGAAGATGCGCCAAGGAGCGGATGACGCAGCCCTACGGCAACAAGTGGAAGCCAACCCAGGCAGCAGCACCCGTGGACTAGCGGCGGGCATCGACCATCACAAGCGAGTGTGCTTCGACATCTCCACGCCATGGGAAAGGTCAACAGGAGCTGTCGAGTTGTGCCCCACGAGCTGACGCCCGCGCAAGCACAACAATGGGTGAAGGTGTGTCGTCAACTGCTGGAAAAAATCGAGGTTCTGCCACATTCCGACTACCATCTCTTCCAGTCCATGTAGCACTTCCTGCGTGGACGGCGCTTCGCCAATGTCAGTGAGGTTTGAAGACGCCGTGCGTGACTTTTTCGCCCAGAAACCGGAGGAATGGTTTCGCGAGGGCATCCGCCAACTGGCTGATCGTTGGATGAAGACCATCGAGCTTGATTAGCAATGAGTGGTTCCTGCCTGGTGCCCATTTAAAAGTTTGCGCGGTGATCGGCCACTACTTTTGACTCAACTTTTGTATATATTAGGTGTAACATGCTCTTTACACCCCTGAAGTTTCAGGATAATTCTTCAAGTAAATTTCTAGATATTCCACAAAAAGTCTAAAATCGAAAGTGTCCGATTACTTTTGGCTAGATAGTGTATAACAGATATGCAGAATGAATTCTCATATTGTGCACAAAACGAATAATCAAATGTACCCCGTACTCAATGTGACATCATCTCCCGCTCATCTGTTTTGTAGCAAATCGGTTCCCTGAGTTCAGCTTTAGTTAATTATCTTCATGCTCTTCGATCAGTTCCTCCTTCATTCATTGTTGCAACTGTTTTAATCGCTTTAAAATGTTTGCTTCAAATGTATCGCCTGCTGCAAGGCCTCTGAAATCACGGATCAACTGCAGGCAAAAATTTTCCACACGCTTTTTATGCAAGTTTGTGAGACCACTGTCTATTTTCTTATTGACTGAATATTATTGAAGCATCATAATTTACACTACTAGCAGCTGTGACTTACTCTAGATAAGCTATCCGTAGTTTTTGTTTCGTTTCAAAAACTGTTTGATAGTCCTTCAAATGTTTAAAAAAATAAATAAAATTATATTTGTATCCCGCAGTATAAATTTCTTATATACAAGGTGATTATAATTAAAGTCCCTTTGTAAAAATGCTATAAAAAAACAACCATGAGTCCGAATGACTTCAAATTTGGACTGAGCATTCTTGAAGAAGGGGCATTTGATATGGATAAGAAAAAAAATAGTTCCAAAATTTATCACTAGATGGCGCTGTAAGCGGCATATTATGCCTAGGAGGATTTGTACTATGCAAATTGAAAGATACGCATGCGCATGAGACATTGCATGTGTTATAAAAACGCAGGCCTCATGGCGTTCTCGTCATATTTGTATCTCAGCAGCTTGCCATGGGTCTGTCAATGAAGGATCGCGCTCTGCTTGTGAAGCTCTTTTACAAGAATGGCGACTCTGCCATAGCAGCTTTAAAGAAATTTCGGGTATTAAAGGGAATGAAAAAAGGATGTGGTCCGATGTCTGCAAAGGCTCTGAGGTGTATGATTAAAAAATTCGAAGCGACAGGTTCTTTTGCAGTGAAATCTGGCAGAGGGAGGAAAGCAGTTGCTTTGACGTCAGTAGAAGATGTGGCTGAAGCATTAGAGGAAGGGTCGAACAGTGGTGTGCAAACGTGCAGTGCACGGGGAATTGCCCGAACTTTAGACATGCCTGTGAGCACGGTCAATAAAATTTTACGCAATATCCTGCATTGTTATCCCTATAAAATTACCCATGTTCAGGAGTTACTTCCTGCTGACCTGCCAATTAGACACACGTTTGCTTTAGAATTTCTAGCTCGCATGGAAGTGGACAATGAATGGCCATGGAACATCTTGTGGACACACGAAGCCCATTTTTATCTACAAAATTGCAGGATATGGGCAACGGAAAATCCTTTCGCATGTGTTTCAATACCGCTTCATTCTGCAAAGGTAACTGTGTGGTGCGGGATGACAGCATCATTGATTATAGGGCCATTTTTTTCGAGGAAGTGGGTCCTGCGGGTCCCGTTACCTGTACAGTCAATGGTCAACGGTATGCGTGTCTTTTACGCAACCAGGTAATTCCAACACTTCAACAGCATGCATGCGTGGATAGAATAATTTTCATGCAAGATGGCGCTCCTCCGCACATTGCAAAGCCAGTGAAGCAACTGCTGAAGACACATTTCGGAGATGATAGAATTATCAGCCGTCATTTTCCGAGAGCCTGGCCTGCAAGATCACCGGGCCTCAATCCTTGTGACTTCTGGCTCTGGGGTTACCTTAAAAATCATGTGTTCAGTGGCCCAGTTGCAAATTTAGCGGAATTGAAGGCTCGGATTACGCACCACGTTCACAACGTGACCCCGGAGACACTCCGGTCTGTTGTGGAACATGCTGTTTATCGGTTAAAACTTGTGGAGGAAAATGGTGGACAGCATATTGAACATGTCTTGCGCAAGTCCCGAGATAATTAATAGGCGTTTCCATTGTTGCTTTTTATGCGGTTTTTGGCCCAAGGACAATTAAAAACCGATTTTTCCCATCCTATGTGGTACGACCTTGCCGTGGTGGATGGGCTTTGCACTAACAGTGCCACAACTGTTAAATGACTTGAAAGTCATGTTTTCCATCATCAAACCCGAAGCAATCATGTTCATTGACCGGTACAGTTGATTTTTTGCTAATACTGTACTGTATAATAAAAAAAAAATCATGTTTAACTTGTTTTAGTGTCAATTGCATTCCTTGACCAACTTTAATGTAAAAACATCATGCCATAAACAACTCATGCCAAAGCCGTCGTATTTCAATTCAAAATGTCACTTCTAGCTGAATCCGCTTCCGTTATGCCGCTTACAGCGCCATCTAGTGATAAATTTTGGAACTATTTTTTTCTTATCCCATATCAAATGCCCCTTCTTCAAGAATGCTCAGTCCAAATTTGAAGTCATTCGGACTCATGGTTGTTTTTTATAGCATTTTTACAAAGGGACTTTAATTATAATCACCTTGTATTTAAGACATATATTTACTTTTGATATATAAGAGATACGCCTATCCAAATAAACTTTCTATAATATTGGGATGTTTCAGATTGGCAGATAAGTTAAGGGCGAATGTGGAAGAAAAACTAGCGCCCACAATACGTGAGGTCAGTGCCGACCTTCTTACATCACCAGAGACTGTTTGCAGACATCTGGAAGCAATGTCTTGAAGGCCAAGACACCACTTAAAGCTGGATATTTAGATTCAATGAACAGCAGCAGATGAAGCGTCTGGAAACATACCCTGCCCTCCAAAGACGTAAGGCTAGCGCTCCGTTTGTAAAATTGTAAAAAAAAATTAAATAAATGGCACTTGAAGTAAATGATTTTGATGTAATATCAGAATTTTTGAATATGGTTGATTTGGAGACAATTACGTAGTTTTTTGGACTGAAGTTGACTAAATGTTGTACCCTTTTAACATCACACATCATTTTAATTTTGACTGCTCTCTGACCAACAATTCTATCATCTTTCTTTCTGCATCTGTGTAAGATAAATGTATCTGTATATGCGTGCATGTACATATCTACAGACAATATCAACTCAAGATTAAAACGTTCTTTATACATTTTAAATGTTACTTAATTATAACATTTTAACTATAGTATACATTGAATGATCATTTGAAACATTATACTTGTGGTGGCGAATATCTTCTTTATTTATAATATGTCTATTATAATGACAATCTGCTGATACGCTTCCCACCAACGTCTGATGTATGTTCGCCTACACCTCCTTCTAAACCTCAACCTCAAGACATGAGAGGATCCAGAAACATTTTCAAATTCACACGAGACATGTTGAGGGCTTTGAGCTAGCCAATCCATATTTGTACCAAACAAGGTGATAACACTTGGAACTTTATGGCAAAGTGTATTAACTTGCTGATAGACCAAACTTCTTCAACAGTAGATAGCATTGGGCGTATTTATGGTTCCGTCAACCACAGAGTGGACAAAGACCAAACTATGAGAGATATCAGACATCACACAACCATTCCCAAACTTCACTGTTGAAGCAACATTAAGTACTCTGGTATATATCATTTTTCTGCCTTAAAGCACACCCAGGTTCGACTACTTTGACTGGACAAAGATCAAACTATGACTCGTCGTTTCGTATCTCTTTACTTCAGTGTATCATTGGCCTGTAAAGTGTTTGATTGGATGAGGCTGACAATGATGATATTTGGCTCATGGGCAGGAGCCCGACCATTATAACCAAGAACCGTGAGTTTCCAACGAATCATCATGGTGCTGGGAGTGAACCAATTTAAGGATCCTCCCGTAATTGCACTGCCGCTTTTAACGGACAAGACTGTATCTTTCATCTTGTGGGTAATATTACCACTGTTTTCTTTCGGGACTGAGGCTGCTAATGTGACAGCTATCATTACGCCTCTTTGGAAGTCATGGAGCTCTTTGGATGGCAACATGTTTAGTTGTTATGAAAAATAACAGCTTCCAAATTAAGCTTGACGTTCTGATCGCGTGGCTTTATGAAATCAAGCATACTTTTAGAGGTGTTCGGTTTCAAATCATCATTCAGTGGATTATCTGGTACTGATTATTACACTTACATAACACTGACCCTGGAGACAGAGTTTTCTGATCAGGTTACTTTGGGCTCTGCAGTCTGTACCAACTGGGAACATTCCAGAAGGAATGTTATCTATTTTATAATATCTTTAAAAAGATTTCAACTATTTAGTTTTAAAGAAATGCGCGCTTAAAAGAAAGATATGTTCAATTTGCAATATATCGTACTCTTAAGTATTCTTACTTTGTGCTATTCAGGGAATCTTGACACGACACATAGCAGGGTAGATGAGGATCATCTGTGACAGGAAGAGAAGAAAACAAATCATACAGCATTCTTCAAAGAATGTCATTTTTATGTCTCTCAATAGTATCCATGCGTTCCAACTGCGTGTTTCTGTTCATATACTCGTGCGCTTCAAAAAAATGGAATATTCCGCTGGGTAGTGACCGTGTTGTAAAATAGTCTCATGTAACGTGTGAATAAATTGGGCAAATGAAACAAAAATTTTATTTCTAAACTTATACTGGATAGAGTTTAATTCTATATAAAAAGTAAAACAATTCATCAAAAATCAACAAAGTTATGAGATATTTCATCACTTCAAAATAATGGAATATTGACTGCACCGCGTCAAAATAATGGAATATTCCCTTTTACATATTCTGAAATGGGATATCCCATTTGGTTTTCCAAGCTAGAATACTTTTTGTTACTTTATACTATAATTCACATACTTCCTCGGCTGCTAAAGAATTTCAATTCAGTATCTATTGAGAAATGTCACCCAAAAAGGATCTGTCATTAATCCAGCGTAAGCTGGTACTCCAATTGCACAAATCAGGTCGCAAGCGAAATGATATTGCTCATGAAGTGCGGTTTCCAAAGTTTTGAAAAAAGCAAATTCTGGCTATGGATTTTAAACAAGTGCAAATTCTGGTTATGGTCGGGACAAACGTGGACACAAACATGCAACGACGACACTTGAAGAGAGATAGGTGCGCAAAATTGTACCTAATGATCGATTCAAATCATCAAAAGTTATGAACTCATTGTGGCGTAAGGATGGAACTGATGTATCCCTAAGTACAACACTCCGGCGCTTATCTGAATTTGGAATGAACAGCTGTGTACCAAACAGACACGTATGTTGAACAAAACTCAGCGCAAAGCACGACTCAAGTTGTGTAAAGCTCATGCCAATAGGACTCCTGAGAACTTCAGCAATGTCATCTTCAGCGATGAACCCCGATTCTGTCTACGTTCGGTGACCAAGGAATCAGAGTATGGCGAACTAAAGAAGAGGCACACTATCCCCGCACCATGAACAAAAACGTCAAGTTTCCAAGCAGCATCATGGTGTGGTGCTGCATGAGCTCCATGGGTACGGGAGAGCTTGTAATCGTCAGAGGAACGATTAATTCATTTGCCAACAGAAATACTGGATGCGTTTCTTGTCTCATCATCCGAAATTTATATGGAGACTTTTTCTTTCAACAAGATAACCCCTAGCTCACACATCACGCTCAACTGAGAACTGGCTACAGGAACAGAATATTCACACAAAGCCCTGGCCTCCTAACTCCCTAGACCTGGACTCCATAGAAGATCTATGGAAAATCATGAAACGCAAACTGGCAAACGATAACCACTCACAATTCAAGAACTGAAACAGAAGGTTTGGCGAACGCTGATGTCGACAACTGATTCATTCTCTTCCAAAACGAATTCGCGCTGTCATTGATGCCAATAGTGTCCCTACCAAGTATTAGCGTTAATTTGATAGTTTTGCTCTTTGTTACATTCTTTTTTTATTATTTGTATTAATATTCCATTATTTTGACGCAGTGCTGTCAATATTCCATTTTTTGTTAACACTCTCATAATTTTGTTGATTTTTGATGAATTGCTTTACTTTTTGTGTAGAATTAAACTTCATCCATTATAAGTTTAGAAATAAAATTTTTGTTTCATTTCACCAATTTAATCACAGTTAACATGAGACTGTTTTACAACACGGATCACTATCCAGCTGAATATTCCATTTTTTTGAAGCGCACGAGTAGTTTTAAAAGCCATCTTACCATCTTGGGGAAGCAGTTGCAGCCCATTTCCAGATATTTGAGGATAAGTTTTTCGGAGTGTTTGACACAAATCCATGGCATATTCTGTGGCAGTTTGTACGATGAGGCATTTCTAAATTCGAAAGTAAAAAAAAAAGAATTAAACAATTCTATAAAAATAAACCATTAAGGAATGACATAACCAAGTACCGAAAGGTTAAACTAAACCATTCGCGGAACTATATTTTTAAACCGCCCTATGTTAACATTGGAAGTTTCAAATGGACCATAATGATACCATTAAACCACGTATCTTTGAAATAATTTCAACTATCGTTAATATTACGTTATATTCATTCATGACAAATCATTCCAAGTTGTTGGATATATTACATGCCATATTTTAGCATTGAAAGTTCCAATGAATCATAATGGTTCCATTAAACCAGGTTTCTTGAAACCAGTTTCGACTATCGTTAATTTTACGTTATATTCATTGATGATACATCATTTCAAATCGTTTGATATATTTCATGCCATATTTTAGCATTGAAAGTTCCAATGAACCATCACGGTACCACAAAACCAGGTTCCTTGAAACCAATTTGGACTATCATTAATTTTACGTTATATTCATTCATGACACCTCATTCCAAGTCGTTTGATATATTACATGCCATATTTTAGCATTGAAAGTTCCAATGAAAC
>JAHWFO010031028.1:4923538-4934583 GCA_023313115.1 Rhysida immarginata | reverse complement strand
CTTGAGTTTTAATTGTCGGTCGATAAGGCGATCGATGCTTTTTCTTCTTCCTTGACGGGAGAAAAGTTTGATCTTGAAGAATTCTTGTACGTAGGAAGGTGGAATTTTTTTTTAATCAACGTTCTTTCTTTCCTTTATTAGGTCCAAAAAGGAAAATTTCTTATTGGATTCCGTCTCCATGGTGAAAGTTGTAAATTATTGATTGTTTTGAGAAAGTCGCTGAGATTTTGTTTTTCCACAAGTAATGATGGTGAAGATATCGTCTATGTAGAGACACCAGATTGAAGAGAAGTATTTGAGTTAGTTAAACGTGATGTTCTCTAGATTTCGAAGAGAAACTTCAGCAATGAATGGCTTAGGCAGCAACTCATAAGTCTTCCGTCATCCATAGAATTTCTTATCAAATTAAAAATAAGTAGTGCTATACACTAAGTTGATGGCCATTTTTTTGTAATTTTTAAACGGGAACTTGCATTAAGTGAAAGGAGAGAGCCAGAAATCCACATCCCACAAATAAATTTTGTAATGGCGCACAATGTATAAGTACTCACGCTCCTCTTCTCGCCGAGATACAATTATGTATCTTTTTCTGATCCAGTTTGGTAATGGATTTTCGTTGAGTTCGTGGTAGAGTCTTTCTTTTAAATGGACTTTAAGGCGTTCAAGTAATCGGCTTTAATTTAATCATGGTGTCATTACTTTTGTCATCTTCTATGAAGTGACAGTCTCTGGATTTTAGTTTGCGAAACACTTTTGTTGTATTATAATTCATGGGATATGTTTTTGCTTTTAGATTGTGGTACAGTTGATTCGCCATAATAGTTTTAGGTTATTAGTATTCGGAAAACGAAATTTTGAAAAGAAATTGACCCCATTCTTACCAAAGTTAAAAAAAAATCAATTTTTTTTACGTAAGCTCTTGATAAATAAACAATATGTCCTGTACTAAAGAAGAAAATAACCTAATGTCCACATTAATGTTTAATGAAACGTATGCGCATTTCGACTGCATTATAATTATCCACAGCCACTCGGTTTCTCCAATATGTCCTTAATTAGAAGCATCTCATCTACGTACAATCCTTCTTAAACAGCGAGCTACATCCCATCTATTTTGACCAACTTCTCCAAGAACAATACAGGGTGCCTCGAATTAAAGTCAACATTTCGTACCTCGCTACAGCAAAAATTATTCATCAGAAGATCATGAAATTTTGGGAATGCCTTAATTAGATGATGGAAATTTTTTCCAGAAAAAAAAAAAAGATAGTTCCAAATGCCACCAACAGACGGCGCATTTCCAGATGAAATACTGACAGATGGTAATTTTGGTTCTGTAAATCTGCTAATGCAGAACCAATGTCATAACTGTTTAGCTTGTCAACGAATATGACTTTGACTCTTCCAGAACGTGGTTTGCTGGTAAAATTGGTTTACCAAAATAGTGAATCTGCTACTGAAGGTTTGCGAAAATTTCGTTTTTTGAAGCAGTTACGAAAAGGTCCACTCACTGGCAACGGACTAAGAAGAATGATTGTGAAATTTGAAGAAACAGGCTCATTAGTTGTTCAACCAGGAAGAGGACGAAAGCGTGTTGATCCTCAGCTGGTGGATGGTGCAGCGACACCAGTGATGGAGGACAGATGTCAAATTTCACTGGCAGCACTAGTGTTCGGCGTATTGCAGGAGTTGTAGACCAACCTCGTACAATTGTCCACAGGATTCTTCCAAAAATTTTACGCTACAGTCATTGTTACATTCTCTGTAAAGCTAAGTACGCTGCGCGGCACGAAAGAAAAAGGAAACTGGCGCATGCGTAAATGAAAAAACCTCGTTCACCCAATCAGAAACGAACAATAAATAGGGTATTACTTATTCCTGGTATCAGTAATGCCCCGTTTCCTTTCCGTTTTTGAGTGGTTGAACGAGTTTTTTTCATTTACGCAATTTTCTTTCTTTTTTCTTTCGTCCCGGGCACTATAATATGAATGGAAGGTTTAAAACTCTTCCTCGTCTCGATCACGGGAGACTCCATGCATCCAGACCATCAAGAGATTAACGATCTAAAATTATGTCTGAATCAACTGTACCACAACCTAACCAAAAAACAACAAAAATATATTCGGTAAATTATAATACCGTGAAACTGCTTCGAAAACTAAAATCCAAAGACTGTCACTTCATAAAGGATGACAAAAGTAATCACGTCGTGATTTTAAACAAAAGCCGGATATCTGAACGCCATTGCAGATTATTTGAAAGAAGGACTCTATTATGAACTTGATAAAAATATTTTACCAAATTAGATTATCGGCCTCGGTGGCTCAGCGGTTGCGTGATCGCCTCTGATGCCCGAGTACGCGGGTTCGATCCCGGCCGAGGACGACGAGGATTTTTCAGGGGGAAATCCTGAGATCACGCACTTCCTTAGGAAGGGAAGTAAAGCCGTTGGTCCCGTGTAGTCATTTGCCGGCTGCACGTTAAAGAACCCTTGCGAGGCAAAATTTGCGGCCCCTATAACGCCGTCCTGAAATGACCATAGCAGTTGAAAAAAACGTTAATACCAAACAAACCAAACCAACCAACCAAATTAGATTAGAAAAGTCCAAAATTGTATTTCATCATTCAAGCTCCTGTTTAAAAATTTCCATAAATGCAACCTACTACCCAGCTATTTGGGCCTTCCAAGACTATTGCCTCCACAAAACGCATAAACAAGGCAACAAAATGACTACATGAATGCCTTCCCCCCCAATTCTAGAGAACTTCAAGTTTAACCAACTTAAATACTTCCCTTCATTCTGGTATCCATATATCTTCACCATCATTACTTGCAAACAGAAAATAAAATCCCAGCAAATTACTCAAAGCAATCCAAAATTTGGCACTTCTACAGTCTTCACCATGGAGACGGAATCAAGTAAGAATTTTCTCTTTCTGGACTTAATGATTGAAAGTTTAGGTCTTCACCTAGCAACAAGTCAGGCAACCGAAATGCCCAGGACCGATAGGATTTTAAGGCATTAAAGAATAAAAAGGAAAGCATTTCTAAAGAAGTCTTTCGTTGTTAAGAATTAGATGAGGTTGCTACGGAAGCCTCTGGTTGCTAAGCAAGGCGTACTTCTAAGGGAACTATATAGTTCAAACTGAATAAAATTACCTGAAAAGTTAGATGGAGAAAGTAGCAATTCTCTATATGCTTACATATAAGAATCCTTTAATTTGTAAGCATTCCTATTTAATGAATAAGCGTTAATTGTTGAAGCTTCTGTGTATGGGTCAATTTATCTTCATAAACTATTGCCAACGCTTTTCTACGTAACTATGTACCATTGAAGGAATGATTAGCTACTAGCTATTGTTAAAATATGTCTAACACAAATTAACTATTGATAATATAAGGCTTAAGTAATTATATGCCTTATCTTAGCATTGAAAGTTTCCAATGGTTTCATAATGGTATCATTAAAACACGAATCATGGAATCAGTTTCGATTATCATTAATTTTACGTTATATTCATTCATGACACGTCATTCCAACTTGTTTGATATATTACATGCCATACACTACCCTATCAAAAGTCATGGGACACCATTACTTTAATAGAAACACTCAAAAATATACATATTTAATATCTTGTTGGCCCACCTTTTGCTGCTATCACAGTTTCGACTCTCTGGGGCATACTGTCCACAAGTTTTTGATACGTTTCGACAGGTATTTTTCGCCATTCTGCCATAAGTTCACGGATTTCGGGCGTTCCGCACATGCGCGCAATCGACGTTCCAACACGTCCCACAGATGTTCGATGGGGTTCAGATCGGGGCTCTGTGCATGGCAGTCAAGTTCTCGAACCCCCTTTTCATCAAATCACGTGCCTACAGCCCTTGCTTTATGGCAAGGTGCGTTATCGTGCTGAAACAGAAAAGAGTCATTGCCAAAGTGCTGCCAGAGAGATGGGAGTGCTGCGTTGTCCAGAATGTCTTGGTAACGCTCTGCGTTTAGATGTCCGTCCACAGAAACGATTGCAGCCAACCCATACCATGAAAAGCACCCCCACACCATCACCGACCCTCCGCCGAACTTCACCGTGGGCACAACACAGCTTGGCAGATAATGTTCGCCGTACCCAAACCCGTCCATCCGATTGCCAGATGGTGTAGCGGGACTCATCACTCCATTCAACCATTCGCCATTGATCCAGAGTCTAATGTCGTCGCTCTTTGCACCATTGCAATCGCCTCGCTGCTTTGCTGGTGCTGATGTGAGGTTTGTGGGCTGCCGCTCTGCCATTAAAACCCATTGCATGCAGTTCCCTGCGAACAGTCAGGGTGCTCACAGTTGTTCCCGTCGACTCTATGAACGATCTTGTCAGTCCATCAAGCGATGTGTGACGGTTTGCAGTGACCACTTTACGAAGAGCCCTTTGGTCTCCCGCCGACAGTCCTAGGCGGAACACTTGTGGTGCCTTTCTCTTTCCATGCCCGGATGACGTTGTGAACGGTCGATTTCGGGATATTTAGGAGGGTTGACGTCTCTCTAACAGTTTTGCCTGCGAGATGGAAGTCTGACAGCTCTTGTCTTTGAGACATTCTTACAGCATTCACGCAAGCATCATCTCATAATAGCATACTCTCTGTTATGTAGTGCTGGGAAGAATGCCAACAGTGAAATTGCAAAGAAATGTCCCATTTCCATGCAAATCAGGGCTATCTCATGACTTTTAATAGTGCAATGTATCTTCATTAAACTATATATCATTGAACAAATTTCGACTATCATTAATTTTATGTTATATTCATTCATGACACGTCATTCCAAGTTGTTTGATATAGCACATGCCAAATCTGAGTTTTGAAAGTTTCCACTGAACCATAATGGTTGCATGAAACTACATACCATTGAACCTATTTCGACTAGCATTAATTTAACGTTATATTCAACCATGATATGTCATTCCAAGCTGTTTGATATAGTACATGCCATATCTTAGCACTGAAAGTTTCCAGTGGACCATAATGGTACCACTAAACCACATACTCTTGAACCAGTTTTGACTGATACTGACGATCAAGGAACACCATCACAGGTCTTCACTTAATTCACAAGCCTTTTCTCTGCTTTAGCTATGGAATGCCAAAGAGAGAACAGCATTTGGCAGTGCACAGGCCATTTATACATGGAATTGTACAGTGAAAAACGTGGTCCCCTATATTATTTTTGACCTTTTAAACCGGAAGTAGTTCACCGATTTTTTCCACCAACGAACTCCCTAAGTTGTCAAATGGCGAAAACGGAAGTTGAAAATTCAGAAGCGTTCGAACGTTAGAGCACCAACAGACAGACGGACGGACGGACGCACATTGTGAAAACCTAAGTACCTATCGGTCCTAATAATCACCGCTGTATGGCATAGACTATGATATTGCTACTACTCAAAGAAAGAGAGGACACAGTGTAGAGGAAATTCCCGAAACTGTCGAATAACTTTACATCAAAGGGTACTAGAGTCATAAAAGTTTGGATTTGATAGAGACAAACTTCCGATTACAAAGTTGTAGATCGTCACCGATTTAGTAGAAATGCATTCTTTGCATAAAGAAAACAAAAGTACAAAACTCGTAAAACAAGGGAGAAAAATCCAAGCAATAGATATCTTGCAAATACGGGGGAACAGCATTTGGCAATATTCATGTGTACAACAGCAAACCCACAAAATCACTCCTATTTAGTATTTGCCGTAATGAAAGATTGAATAAGATTAAACAAAACAATCACTAAATGCCACACAGATCATCCCCTTCCCCCTTTACATGGATTTTTCTCCCGTGTATTCTTTTATAGTGAGAATACCATTTTTCTTCATTATGAAAAGCTTCACTCTACTTGAATTTACTCAAGCAACAACACAATCATCTTTATGTACTTGTCTTCAACTAATGGTGAGGAAGAAAGAACTAATGTTATTTCGAAGCACTTTATTAAAAAATATTTCCTCCCACACTCGGTTTTTCTCTAAAGGGAAAAGCGTATATTTCATCTACTTACGGTCAATGCTTGTTTTCTGAAAGCCAACTCCTGTTAATAGCCGGTTTTGTGTGGCGCCTTTTGAACATAATTCATTCGCATGCGCATCGATCGACATTTGGGAGCTTTCTGAACACATCTGAAAAATTGCAGATAAATGCTTAAGTAAAATGCAAGACTTTATGTCTCAATTTTTTTTCTATAAATTTAAGTTAGACCTATTCTAAAAAATAAATTTGTCTTTACCTGCGGTATTGAACACAATTCGTATTTTTTGTCCTTTCCTTGGCATCTCATGCCTCCGTTTTCCGGACTAAAAAGCAAAAAAAAAATATATATATTAATCTGTTTAATTCATGCAATATCTCTTAAATTCATAGCCATCATAAAAATTTATAAGTTAAACAAAAACAGCTTTCAATAATGGTATAATTAACCGATAAACACTAAGGGCAGAGACGGCTTGTCCATAAGCTTCCGTCAATATAAAATAAAAGATTCCATTTTAATATCGCCGTCCTTTAAGTTTTTATATATTTCCTAAAATCTGTTATTTTCTTGTTTACAATACAATACCGCTCGATAGTATTGTATATTATTAATTTTGTAGTAACAGTTGTTCAATCTGAAGAGCGAGATTTTATCTTATGTTCATATAAAAATACAAAAGACTCAACTCTAATGAACTTAGTGACCAAGTTCCACCTCTTCTAATCCATCTATTAGAAAATTTTTTAATGAGAACTGCCTAACATTGAATGACAAAGTACCCCATCTTGCTGAAAACTGTATCATATCTAGGTCCTATTTAAAACCTCTAGGTCCAATTTAACTTTTCTCTTTTATTGAATCCATGTGTGCAATCTCAAGTCTCCAAGAAATTATTTTCCCCAAGGAAGGAAATAAGAAAGTAGTGAAAGCCTGAGTTCAAAGAAATTGGCCCCTTTAAAGTGGAGCAAAGAAGTCGATAAAACGGGATTATTACAATTTGACTTTCTCAGAACTGGAGATACAAAAGATACAGGAAATTGTGAATTTCTTTGGGTAATCGACCGTGGCCAAGGCGATGGAATGTCGCACAACTGTAGGTGGTTATTCTATAGAGAGGGAGGAAGAGTTTTCTATGCCCATGCGGTCATCATTCATTTTGAGATCAATATTCTTCTAAGAAACAGAAGTACCTTTTTTATTTCACTTTCATTAAACAGTAATGTCAATTCCCGTTAATTAGTGTCTCAGTATATCCATGTTATTCACGCGCACAAACAGGTGATTAGCAAGGAATTCTGAACTCGTAACAGGGTTGGGCGTGGGATGGTTGGAGGAATCTACATATTTCATTCCTTTATAAACCTATTTCATAACTCCGACCTGGCCAATCCCCATAACAACCATAATACCAAGTATTTCAACCTTTTATGCTAAAGGTTATCGAAAATATGAAGGGGACAGACAAATAGGCGGACATAGTAAAGCCCATAAGCAGCTTCATTATTTAATAATTATTTAAGTCAACAAAATAACTAGAGCACATAAAATTAACTAAGTCACCTTGTAAATATGCTTTACAGAAGCTCCTGATGGAATCGTCATTGGGACACTGACCCGCCGCTTGCTGGAGATTCTCCCGTAGTTGCGCCGCTGTGATACGCTGCTCTGACGGACTGAGCATGTTAAGACATGTCTCTGTCGATCAAAATGTGTCTCTACCATTGCAATGACATCGTGTTTACGCTCCTGTAGCTTTGCCTGTTCGGATAATCACTTATTGTGGATTTGGGCAGGTTCAGCTTATGTGGCAGCCCATAACGACACCACTTTTTCAGTTTTTATGACGGATTCAACAATCTGAGTCAGCGTTTTTATTGTGTTGTCAGCATGTGGTTTTTATTTAAAACATGTACAGTATCTTTTTAGTGGTGTCCGGTTTCAAACAATCATTCAGCGTGTACGAGTATTAAAAGCGTTTTTAAGATACAACGATGATACATTCCGACTTTTTTTTTTCAATTACCTTACAGCGGTAGCCAAAAATTAGCACCAATGTAGTAGCTGTTGAGATATTGTTTTGATAACGTAAAGAAAACCGATGTAGAAAACAACATTGGAGGAAAGAAAGTTGTTTAATAGACATGAAGGAATAACATAACGTTTTATTGAACTGAAATGAAAAGTAAAATTTGGTAGGATAGCAGTTTTTATGCGTTGAGCGGATAAAAATTTAGCACCGGATACAAAACAGAACCAAAATCTGTGATGTGATTGGCCTGCAACCAGTCCCAAACAACTTGGCTTGCATGTTTCGGGTCATTATCACGTTGGAATGATCATTTGAGGGGAAGGTTATCATCTTCATAGAGGGGCATGACGTCTTTAAGGATGGTTAAATACACATAAGCTTATCTATTCATTGACGTCCACACTGTGCCAAGAAAAAACATCCCTAGATCATCACATTTCCCTCTCCATGTTTCACAGTAGGTTGTAAATATTGTTGGTTGTATGCTTCATGTTTATTGTGCCTGATGAACATTCTGCCATCAGATTCAAACAGACTGACCTTAGTATGTTTTTTCCATTCCTGTATGACCAGTTCACGTAGGCAAGGGCAAATGCTAACCTACGCATCATTCTTCAAAGACACAAATGAAAATGATTCAAACGGCGTCGAATATGCGAGAACATACATCGATTCTATAGTTAGCTTGCAGTTTAGATTGAATCGTTGTTGGCGTTAATTTTCGGTTGTTTTTTAATAAGCGAGGGATGAGGCGATCAACTTGTGGAGTTGTTTTCTTGGGTCTCCCAGGCCTTGGACAATCTTTGATAAAATCCGTTGTGTGGTAATGTTGAATTGTGCCTATACAGCAAACGCTTAATCTCTTCAACGGCCGTATTTCGTTTTTCTCCATGCTCACTTCTGACACTCAATTTTGCTTACATAACAAAAAATACATTTCATGTACTTACACAACAGCTTTAAGAATCTGAGATGCTAAATTTCTGACCATTCAATATTTGTGTCTCTTCCAAAACAACTGATATTATGTTTATTCAGCTTAGCTTTCAATAAAGTATTTTACAAATGATTGATGGTAGATGTCCATTATGCTTTTGGTAGAGGTGGAAGTTATTCGGACTTATTTGTGTTTTACAAATTCTATTTTATTTCCAAACTATAATTTTGGCCACCAGTGTAATTACGTTGCTTTTCGAACGTAGCATTTTTCGTCGCATTTATTGATTATACAAAGCGTTTATTTTATTATGAAAATAGTTTCACGTCCCTAGAAATCGACCTTGAAATGGAAGGGAAGATTAGTTTAGTCTGCGATGCGTGCAAGCAGCTGATATCGTTCCATCTTCACTTTTACCACTATTTTGTCGAGGGAATATGAAATTTATTTAAATGCTTAAAGAATTCACAGAAAAATCTCAGGAAAAGAAAAACGGATGCATTACGTGCAGAAAGTAATGATAAGGTCCTTTTAAAGAAGAAAATATATAGCCGTCCGCCCGAGCATTTCCCCCTCTCGCATTAAAATCGCCAGGAACGTGATCCTTGTTTGGTATATACGTGGATAATAAATCAAAAGTTTAATAAGATTAACAACTGGCATTTCATTGTGGTTTTTGTAATAGAAAACTCCAAAAGAGTTCACTGTAGTCTACCTTGTTTTTAGCAATTATAAATGATTCAAAAACCGACTTTGATCAATTTTTACGTTTCTTATAAATTTATATAATACAGTGCCCAGATTATTCATTTATTTCTTCGTTTTCAGTTTATAAGTACAGTGTAGATTGATAATCTGTAAGCGTTTATTTCCAATGAATAAATTAATTTTTTTTTTAAAAAAGATTTTCAGTTTCCTATTATTACAGAAAATTAATTGCCAATATGTTAAATTGCGCCCATAAATTTAATTGTGTTCCTGGTAATTGATATTCTCACCATGATCCTTTCTCTTGTTAATGAATTTTTCAATGTGCTTTAGAAATAATTAACTTTCTCCCTTTCAATAGCTATTGTGTTGCAAACTGATTTCAGCAAGCGATTCTTCTGAAAGGGAAATTTTCACATTGTTTGGCTTTGAAGGGATTCTATTTGAATTCCACGTAACGTGAATCAAAAGCGTATACAGTATAAATACACTGAATGGCCAAAAAAATAGAAACACCCTCTAATAACGAGTTCGTCCACCTTTAGCTCTGATCACAGCCGATATTCTTCTTGGCATGGGCCGCCCAGGTGGCCGAGAGGGCTAGGGCGTAGGCTTTCTAGTTCTCGAGTCCGCCTGGTCGTGGGTTCGTATCCCACCGTGGGCATGGATGTTTGTGGTTGTCTGGGCTGCGTACAGATATAACTTGTGTAAAGGCGCAAAATGACCTTAGTAGTCGACGCCAGATTTCTAATAAACCAACCAACCATCTTGGCATGGACTCAACAAGATGAATACCGTTGCTGAGCAATGTTGGCCCAATAGTAGCTCTAACAAGGGAATCCCTCGAACATGTATGTCACAGATTTCCACCAAATTGAAATATGTTACTCAGTTGAAGCTACAATAGATGCTTGCAAAATAAGAGACTGCGGATTTTTGTTTCTTTCAAAATAAACCACGAAAACGAAAAAATTTGAGCACACATATTCATACAAGGACTCCATTGTTAAAGCGGTGTCTTAATGCGCTTAACGGAACTTCTTTCTTCCACTACTCACAGCAATAAGCACGAATCCAATTCAGATGAAATAGACAGCAGAAGATGGCAACTGAAATGGCTTCTCAAATTTCTAAACAAACTTAGTTTTTAAAATAGATTATTACAATTAGCTAATTGCCTTCCAGTAAAAAATGTTTAGAGTAATTAATAACCATTTCCTTAATTTATTATTTCATTTTATTAAGTAATTCGGTAATCAAACACGGGGCTGGTGAGGGGGTATGTATCGCGGTGCTTTATAATTTTAAAGAATAATCATTAGTTGTTCTGTGAGGGTTTGTAATGGAACGC
>JAHWFO010031028.1:4906279-4923138 GCA_023313115.1 Rhysida immarginata | reverse complement strand
TGGTTCGATCCCGGGCTGCGGATATTTTCTTTCCTATTTTTCATTATAATTTTAAATAAAAATAGTATTCATGGATGCCTACCTCATCTTATAAATTATTTCGAGATGAATAATTGTACAGCAAAATTAAGGTTTTATGCTTAATAACAGTGCTCTAAATGCAATTCTTTGTCGATCGCCGCTAACAAGTTTGCTTCCCCTCTTTCCGCCATGTTTTTGAACTCTGCGCACTGCCGTGCAACGCTATCGCTTCCACGGTGTGCTTGCGCGCAAAAAAAAAAGGCTATCTGGGGTTCCCTTGTAAGTTGGGTCAGATTAGATGGTGGCGTTTCCAAGCTTTGAAATGATCTTTCGACTTCGTCCCACAAATGCTCAATAGGATTAAGGTCAGGGGACTGAGCTGGCAATGGAAGCAGACTAAACTCTGATTGAAGTTCCTCAAACCAATTTGTACCGATCGAGCACGGTGGCAAGGTGTATTATCCTGCTGAAAGTGACCATCTCCAGAAGGTAGAAATACGATTAAAATGGCTTTTTATAATGATCTAACAATGTATGACGTTTCTGTGCGCAGGCCTTCTCTCTAGGAGGTATTGATATAATCCGTAAAGTCTTGGCCAGCGAAAATGGTTCGGGTGATGATAGGCGCATGGGAATGACAGAGGGGTCCCGAAGGAAGGCAAATCTCTCGGGCATTGTTAGCAATAAATGTCAACATTTAGTGAACAACAAAGAAACTACTGCATTTGGTGAAATCAGGACATCACACAGGTTTCCCTGATGTAGTCCATCCAGCAGTTGTCATCAGTTGCCTCGGGCTAAGCAGGCCTCAGCAAAGCTCGATTGACATGGATCTGAAGAGTTCTTTGTTCCAGAACATGGAGCAGAAGCATACGGAGATGAAAGAGCTCCATGTTCTTAGAGTTGACCGCATACAGCCTGCTTGCGGTTCTGAACTCTTCGCTGCTTTTTTTTTTAATTGCTGATTCCATGTATAAAGGAATTTCAGTATAAAAATACGGTCTTGCCTGGACATCCTCTAGATCGAGACAGAACTATGCCAACAGATGAGGCACGATGTGAGGCTATATGCGCCAGGAACTCAGCGACATCAGCGGCATCTGGAAAGGTAGCATTATGTTGGTTCTCGAAATGCACTTCGAGTTTCTCGATATGGTGAGACTGCCAGCGCACTCAAAAAGCCGATAGATAGCCTCATCATTACCAACATCCCTGCCTGTGATGGACTTGTTAACTTCATCACAATGAAACTGGGTTCGCTGTGTTTCATTGCTGAACCATACAACACCAGCATAAAAGCCTTTGTATGTAATTATGCTTGTATATGTACTTGCATTTTATTTAAGAAGGAAGGGATTGTAAGGGACAATCCATTGTTTATCAACAACCCAGCCGTTTCTTTCAACGGCTACACCATTGTGTCTTCGCCATTAAATTGAATAACCATAGACAACTTTCCTTGTTTCTTGCACGGTGAATGAGGATTGGCCAGTCGCGTTGCGTATTAACCAGATGTAAGGTGATAATTTCATATAGATGTTGGGACATTCGGTCTGGAATTTCTACACCACGTTTATTCGAGCTGAAATTCGAATAGAAGCCTGACCATGAGTGAGCATGTGGTTGCCGCTCTTCTGAAACTCGATGGTGTAGATGAGGACAGCCAGATTTCAATAAGCGCTTTTAGTTTAAGTTTGATCCCCTTGCAGACATTCTGGAAGAATGGCTGTCGGATTTCTGGCCAATTAGGAAACGTTATGAAAAGTGAATGCATTCCAAACATTTTCACGATTCAAGGTACCGCGCGCGCATTATACTTTCTTATGTTCTTCATGAATTCCTTTCTCTCAGAATTATCCTGAATTATAAGGTTTTAAATGAAAGGGCCGCGTTGAACAGTTCAAGCTTCACCTTATCCTTATGGCAGTTTTTCAAGCTTCAACTGTTTGTTCACGAACCCTGTTTGAACCCTGACCATCTTTCTCAGCTGCAAAGTGTAGAGCATTTAACTCTCCTAATTTATTTGTTCTACGTCTGCAGGATGTTGCAAAGCAATATTGACATTATTTACACGCCGGCGTATATTTCTCCGTATATCATTGTTAGATTCCCTTCATCTTTTCCCAAAAGGTGGCATTTAGTTTTTTAGATTTTTGTTAAATTTGGCCCTCAATAGATGGCGCACTTTTTTATTAATTTGAAAAAATAATAGAAGCTCACTTCGTTTAACATTATGTGGGAATGCCTACAAATTAAATGTAGGTTAATTCTATGTATCCGTGTATGATGCTATAACACGAAAATTTGCTCCTTTTATCTGCTTTGGCGGTAAAAATCATTATTGTTTGTTATTAAAGCTTATATTTTTATATATTTTTTTAAACCCACGTACTGCAAAGCTTCAATTCATTACATAAAATATTAAAGATCTAGCCGTCATCTTCAATTTAAAGTTATTGATCGTATTAATTTTTATAACCTCCAAACTCCGTAACTTTTAATAATATTAATTACACAATCTTTCTTTTAATGAGAATGCTGCTACTTCAACTCGGTATTATCAAGACAGACCATTGGCAAATGTGTACTCAACCATCGTACTGTACTGTACAATGAATTGTGCGTAACTTTTTATGTGAGCTTGAACAGGAAGATGGCGCTGTTGTGAAAACTTCCAGAAATATACAAAGCTGGATTGGCTTGGGACTTGACCATGATGAGCAAAAACCAAGCGTATACGGAAAATTGCTTACACCGAAAAGTATCCACATGGAAAATAATCCATGGGTAAAAATGCCCACAAGGACATTAGATTACGCAATGAAGTAAAAGAGAACAGTTTTACCAATAAAATTTATTCAAAGTTTGAATTTTAATGCTCAACTTTAAAATAATTTAAATAAAAATAAGATGTTTCAAATTGCTAATAGTCGAATTGACAGCACTGATACTGTTCTGCCTATTTATACAGCTATTACGCGATGCAAGCGACACATGAAAAATTGCATACGCTCCCATGACTTTTGGCACTTCAGTGTACAATGAAATGTGCATATTTTTTCTTGTGGGCATTTTTATCCATGGGTTATCTTCCATGTGGGCATGTTTTGGTGTAAGCAATTTTCCGTGTACACTTTTCTCGAGTGCGCACACATTGGGGGTCTTTCTGTGCGCTTTTTTCACGGAACCCTTGACCATTGTAGAGACATTTCAGTTTCATTTTTGAGTAACCTATTTCATCCGATTATGCGGAACAATACGTAATTGTGTTCATCTCTATCTGTTGCGGTTTATGAGATAAATTTTACACGATATATATCCCAATTTGCATAATCAGGTCATCGGCAGGTCACCAACAGATAAATCACCCACGACTTCCTATTTGTTAGCTTTAACAGATTTTTAAGTTCTACGACAGTTATCAAATATTTGAAGGGGTATAGGTTTTTCAACCACCCTGTATATGCAGATGTCCCATTTTAAGCAATACAGATAAACGAAAGCGATAAACGTTGAAGGAAAATATTTCAGTTATAAGTTGCAGCATTTCAAGGGCAATCAGACACACATACAGTAAAACCTGTCTATAACGACCACCCACGGGCCCAGGCAAATGTGGTCGTTAAGCTCAGGTGGTCGTTATTTACAGGTTTAATCATTAATGAACAAACATGATTAGAAACAGGCATGTTCATTTCTTCATAAAAGAATCGAAGCTACTTTGCATTTTCTTGTCTTCCTAATGAAAATAAATGTTCAAAATGTTTTTCGAGCACATTCAGGGTGTTTCCATATAGTCCGACTGGTCGCCAACAGGCCACGTGGTATGGTTGAACCATGCCTGAGTGGGCAATTATTCGCATGGAGTCGCTGTTGTTATTCGATTTTTACGGCCGGATGCCCTTCCTGATGCCAACCTCTAAGAGGAATGTTAGGACAAACATTTAATGACTGCTGTAAGATGGTAGCAGCAGCAGGGGTCGACGGCTTTAGCCGGCCAGGTGGCCGAGAGGGCTAGGGCGTAGGCTTTCTAGTTCTCGAGTCCGCCTGGTCGTGGGTTCGAATCCCGCCGTGAGCATGGATGTTCGTGTTTGTCCCGGGCTGAGTACAGATATAACTTGTCTAAAAGGCGCAAAATGACCTTAGTAGTCGACGCCAAAATTTCTAATAAACTAACCAATCATCGACGGCTTTACGTGCCCTCCGAAGCACGGAGGGAGGGATTAAGATGGTGTGATTCCGCCCCCCCCCCCCCCCCGATTGGTTACGTAAGTGGTCGTTATAGACAGGATCGAAAATGCTGGTCGCTGGTCGCGTTAGACAGGTGGTCGTTACGCTAACAGATTTCCCAAGTAACTTTCTGCGGGATCAAGCAAAAATGGTCGTTAAGCGTAGGTGGTCGTTAGCACAGGTTTTACTGTATATTCACTTTTTGAAAGATGATGGGTTCAAGGTCATTGAAGGTCTATTCTGATTTTTTAAGTGGCAAATTAAAATTTTTATTGCAGAATCTGATTCAGCAATCTGATTCAGAATCTGATTCAGCAATCTGATTCGTTAAAATTTTCCTGCATTTTACGTCTATTGGGCAAGTAGTTCTCCAAATAAGGTTTATTTTCTTGTAAAATTAAACCAAACAAATTATATTTTATAAATTGGGCGACCAAAGTTGGCATGTGTGTTCATTTACCAAACTCAAAATTTCTTTTTTCATGGAATACGACTTCAAATGGCATGATTCTAGAAGTTATGTTGAAATTTTGAAAAGATAAATTGTAACGGCGGAATGGTACATTATAAAAAGAAAAAAAATTCTGGGGGGGGGGGGGTATAAAAATACCTTTCATATCGGTCCTTTGTTCCTTGAAGAGGTCCGCGACCTTTCCTTCGAAACTTTTATATTTTGAGTATGTATTGTAAAAATAAACATGTGTTGTGTAAATACTATATCAAATAGTATTACTTACTGTCGTATGGTTTTTAACCGACTTCAAAAAAAGGTTTATCAATTTGACTCTTATGTATGTAATATTGTTGGAATTGCACAATATTCGTATATGTTGTCTATGTGGGCTTCTAAACAGGTGTGCCAAATTTCATAAGTGTTTGTACATGTATTTCTCAAAAACTAGAAATCGAATTGCAATAGTTCTTTTTTTACTAATTAGCGGAAGAATGGAGCTACTTAAGGCGGAGACACACATGCACGGTTTACATCCGACTAGCTGACGCATGCGACTCTGGAACGACTACTTCCGGTCTCAAACGGCCAGTCGTAGGAGTCGTGCGACTAGTTTTTCAAACTTCAGCTCTGTCCGACTTTCACGCGACTTGTCGTTCACGATAACCAATCAGGTTGCGAGAGTATACACGATTAGCATCATGGGAAGCATCCACACGATTAGCATCACGGGAAGCATCCACACGATTAGCATCACGGGAAGAATATACACGATTTAGCATCACGATTAAAATTAACTTTGTTGGATTAATAATAAATTGTATTTTTGACGCGTAATCGAATCCATTTTGGCGGAAATGAATACAGTTTCCTGCGTGACTGCAGCGCTATCACGGACACAATTTGAGTTAAAATGCTTGTCGGTTGAAAGTCGTGCGCGCGGAAGTTGGAAATGTGTGTTTTGCTAGTCGCATGCACTCTGGTGTCGCTTCAAGTCGGATGAAAACCGTGCGCGTCAAAGTCGGATATGTGTGTTGGCACCTTTATTGTTTTCACGATGTCCGTCCGTCTGTCTGTCTGTCTGTCCGTCCGTCCGTCCCCTTCATAATTTCCGCATTTTTTGAGATAAAAGGTTGAAATTCGGAATGTAGCTTATTATGGGCATGTGCACCTTTACTATTTAGTTTGGTTTTGATTGGCCCTCTGGAGTCGGAGTTTCGGGGCGGAAATTAGAGGAGACCAAAAGGTCTACGCATATTCATGCATACAGTCCGTCCCAAAAGTTTATAGACATCAATGTTTTGCTGATTACGTCACTATGAAGTCAATGATGTCATGGAAAGTTTTTGGGTTTTGAATGAAAGCATGTGCACGTTGATAATACGCAAACATGACAAAAATTTTACTTTTCAGAAAAGCATTGAAAATGTTTGATAAACCATTGAAAATGCTGTGTCCCAAAAGTTTATAGAACAACATAATTTTATGCAATATGTAAATATTTAGTGATGATGCAAGGTTGGGGTGTATAAATATGCTGTGAAATGGCTCAAGAGCTACATTTTACTCATCAGCGAAATGCCTAGAGCTTCCCAGCTAACAGCTGATGAGGTTGCCAGAATATTCAGCTTAAAATCGCAGAGTGAATCTGTTCATGGCATTTCCAATGCGTTAAACCGTTCTAAAAGTATTACTTACCGAGTTTTAGCTCGTAGAGAGCCACACCAACCAAAACATCGTTCAGGAAGACCACGTGTGACAAGCTTTCGTGAAGATAGACGGATACAGAGAATGGTCCCAGAAAATGTCCAAACATAACATCACTGTTAGTTCAGATTTGCATATATCAAAGAATACAGCTCACAGACGAATTAAAGAAGCTGGTTACCTTATTCACAAGAAAATGAGACGTAAACCGCCACTCACAAAGGTTCACCAAAAGAAGAGGTCGCAGTGGGCTCGTCAGCACATGTCATATGGTAATAAATGGCTGAGTGTGCTGTTCAGTGATGAAAAGAAATGGAATCTGGATGGTCCTGGTGGATATGCAAGCTACTGGCATGATTTAGGGGAAGAGCCCCGAACATTTTTTAGCAGATAACAAGGGAGTGGATCGGTGATGATATGGGCGGCCTTTTCATATAATGGTCAAGCGTCCTTAGCATTTTTAGATGGACGACAAAACTCAGAAAAGTATATAGAGACACTACAAAGTCATTTGATTCCGTTCGGTGAAATTTTGGGAGGAAAGAATTGGATTTTTCAGCACGATAACGCATCCATCCATACATCCAATGCTACAAAAGACTATCTAAACAGAAAAAATGTATCTGTTCTTGACTGGCCACCGATGAGTCCTGACCTAACGTGTGGGGCATTTTATCTCGGAAGTTTATGTCAATGGACGTCAATATTCGTCTATCAATGAACTCAAGACATCAATCGAGTATGCTTGGTACAATTTAGATCCTAAAACGTTACAAACTTTGATTCTTTCTATGGAAAATCGTGTATATGACGTCCTACGAAACAACGGAAATTCGATATGCCTTTGAGAACCAAGTGTTTTCTTATACATTTGAGATTTCCATGCATTTTATATATTTTTGGGACAGTGCTCTTTTCATTTATTTTCTATAACAATACGCTAATGTAAGTTTATTGTCATTTCTGTTTTGGCTAACAAGTTGTATGTGTTTAATAATAAACCTATTTGAATTCAGTCGTATTTCTTTTTGTTCCTTTGATACATGCATTGTATTGATGTCTATAAACTCTTGGGACGGACTGTATAAAAGAGTGAAATTGGGTATGCAGGTTCCTCTAAGCAAGATCAACATTACTGTAAAGTTTGGGCCAAATTGTCCCAATAGGGTCGGAGTTATGGGGGTGGCAGTCACTTGGTCTTTAGAACTATGGCAACATATGGAGTGTCATATATCATTCGATTGAAAATGATGAGAAAGGAAAGAAGATAGGGTTCTTTTATATTTTCTAAATACAAGGTTCGAGAAAATAAATTTTTGATTTTAAAAAAATGGGGGGTTAAAAAGTGCAGATGAAGGAATAAAAAAATAGATGAGCTCAGGGCTTCCGCTACTATCCTATATTTTCCTGGGAGGCTTAATTTCTTGTTCGATTAAGTATCGTTCAACCTAGGGAACAGTCCAAGTTTCATCAAAATCGGTTCAGTAGTTTTCAAGATATGGACTGGTTATAGCTAGACGATAGTGAAAGTTTCATCAAAGTCGGTTTTTTATACTCTGTTTAATCTTGTTATTATTATTATTTCGATGTGCGCGACTTTTGAATCAATCTGTATATCAGGTGAATAAAAAGTCCCGGAACGGTCTAATATCTCTTAAAAATACAAGTCTTGTCAAAAAAAGAAAAAATACGTATCAAATATTTTTGAATGGTATTTATTAGTCCCAAAATTAGCTCGCTGCACCCCTCGTAGTGGATAGAATAAGGGAAAACTTTGAAATTTCAAATGGGAACCCCCAATTTTTTTTGCAGATTCGGATTCTACAGAAAACTATGGGGGTACCTAATATCACAAGTGTACAGAATTCGCCCCACTTCATTGGCTATGTTGAAAAATGCCATTCAACATCATGTTTCAGCGATACCACTTGATATGTTCTAAAGAGTATCTTCTCGTGTCTATAGACAGTGTTGGCGAATAACGGCTGTCACATTGAACTCCTGGTATGAGATGTCCGTTTCCACCAGAGATCCACCAGATAAAGAGATACGACATTAGCTTTTATATTGTTGTTGTAAAAAATTTGTAAAATAAATAAAATAAAAAATAAAATAAAACGCAAGCTTTCGTGCGCAGGTTGTATTTCATCAGAAATAACCAGATGGCGTTGCGGTAATGATGCGGTTTCAATAAAATTTCAATTGCGGTTTCAATAGAAGTGAAAATAAAAGTTGTAAACGAGTCGTTAGGTCTATTAGCATGCGTATGGCATGTTTTACACAAGGTCAGTGGACCTGGATCAATGATTTCTGACGCCATCACTGTCGCAGCGCCGCGGTAGCATTCTCTTTGTTTAGATAAAACAACTTCTGCAGTAAGGCGTGATCTGGCAAAGTCAACAAGAATTGCGTTTACCAAATCCTCTGTCAGGACCACACATCCTTTTACACTACAATGCAAATGAGGATCACTGCTGTTGTAGGCTGGGGTGTATATTATACTAACCGCCGTCGCTTAAAATGACTTGTACGGAGAAACTAAGATACCCATTGCGCAACAATTGACACACGATTTTTAACCAAGGTTGTTCCCGACCCATATCCAGACCATTAAAGCGACCCAAATGACAGTCGAATGCCCCTGATTTCTACAAAGCGCAGGAAACTTCATCTACAATTGTGTCTGGAACGTCGTGACTGTACACGTGGAAGGAAGTTATGAGGTCTGACGCATCGCGATACACGTTGCTTTGTACTGACGGTAGGCAGAGGAATTGGCGAAGACCATGAAGCAATGGATCAAAGTTCTGTCGTGATATGGAGCTTTTTTGGATCTTGAACTGGTCTCCTAATATTCATGCGTTTCAAAATTGTTTCTGACCAATTGGTGCATTTTAATACTGTTGAAATGACATATGACATATCTGACAAGAAGTTTCTCTTCCACCAAATCTGCGAGAATTAAGGGAATATCTGATGAACGCCTGGTCTTCCATAAGTTAAAAGTGCTTAAACACCTTACTGACTTTATACCAACCCACATACATTGTGTAATTCGGGTCAACGGAGTCCAATAAAATATTAAACATATCAAATGTCGGATTGCAGAGGTCATATTTAATGGCCCTCTAGAAAGGACACCTTCACACGTGCTATTCGAAATAACCCCCATTGCAATCTAAACATTGTTGCCAACGACTTGGCAGCTTCTCGAATCCATGGTTACGACACTCAATAAACTCCCGGAATACGTTTTCGACGTCTGATTAGGTTAGGAATGTTTTCCTCCGAAAAAAATTGTCCAGGCTCTGGAAAAGATGGTAGTCGGTAGAGGAGAGGTCCGGAGAGTATGGGGGGGGGGGGGAGAGCACCTCCTAGCCCAGAGCCTATAGCGCCTGCACGGTCGTTCGTGCAACGTGCGGATGCGCGTTGTCATGCAGCAGAAGGACACCTTTGCGATGCACAAGTGCAGGTTGTTGCTGACACAGTTTTGTGTGCATACGATGCAGTTCACGACAGTTGGTCGCAGCGGTGATCGCCTCCTCCTGCTGCAAGAAGCTGTAAAGCACTACACCACGAATGTTCCACCAAACTGTTCATGTGGGACCCATTTGTCCCGCTTTTTCACCTTGCCGATGGTCCTAAGGTGTCTACTGACAGTCGACGCCTATACAGAATGATCCCCTGCAAGGTCCCGAACAGTTTTTGACGGGTCCTCTTCCACAGATCGCTTCAGATCAGCATCATTCAACACGTTGAGCGGTCTGCCGCGTGGCTCATTTGCCAAGTCCGTCACTCTCGCCCGGAATTTTCGGAACCAACGTTGGACAGTACGTTCGTTTATGGTGCCTACACCGAATACCTTATTGATGTTTCGAGAGGCGTTGGATGCAGTGGGATTCAACCTGAACTCGTAATGCATTATCACACGTAATTCGTATGAAGTCATCACTATCTTCGCTTGGGTTCAAACGCTATTAAATATCATCGCAGACATGCAAATTTCAGGCAACTGGTCGCTGATAGGTTTATCTCTGGGAATGTACCACTTTGTTATGGATACTTACTACTAAACGTGGAAACCGTGCAGAAGCACGGAACCCACCTCGAAATCCGACATTTGATATGCAACGACCTGATAATAACAGCAGACACCAAAAATCTGTAGATACTCACGAATAATATAGAATCGCTTATAAAATAGAAAAATATTTATAGCTGTAGAAATATACATTCGTGGAAAAGTGGTGTCTTATCCCATTTTTATTAGATGTTTAGGTTAGGTTAGGTTTTTCTTCTTCTAGAAATAATTACTGTCTATTACTGGAGCATATAATCAGAAGGTGACAATAGTGTATTATTTTAATATGTTAAATATTATTCTTGAAAATGTTAGTTAGGTGGAAAGTAAGGTAAAAAACAAATCTGGTTAAGAATTAGAAACAATAACAGTGTTTTATTGAAAACAAAAACAAAAAACAAACAGTGTTAGAAGTATGTTTTACAATAAATAAGATTAAAAAGAAATACAGAAAATTCTTATAAAAATTGACACTTCTTAAAAATCTGATCATATTTACAAATTAATTATTCTATGTGATTTAGAAGTTACATAATTACAGAATAAAATTATTCAAAAGTAATTACAGTTGATAATTTACATAGATATTAATAAAAAAAAAACATAGTGAAATACACAAAGGCGGAATTGCCCAATCTGTTTCTCTTAAGTTAATGCATTCATCCACAATTGGTGGAATGCTAAGCCGAAACGAAATCGTCTATCATTGTTAAGTTGCGGAAAAGAATGATATCACTTGCAGTAACTAACAATAGCAGTATTTATTAAACCACATTTACCTTGAAGTAATATGAAAATATTAAATCTTTATATTTTACTAGCATAAGGGGGAAGCTATCTAAAGAGTAATACCTAAGTTCGTATTTTAATTTTTATATGTCAAAAACCCACCACTTTCTTTCCTTCACTACTTACAGAAATTTTCACTTACAATTTCTGTACAGATTATTTACCAAGTGTGCCAATGTGCAGTCCAGTTTAGTAGGAGTCAACTTCAGCCTTCCAATAACATTTTTCCTTATGATAACAATGAAATTAATTTTTAAGCCCAGTGTGAATAAATCTGATGAAATGAGATCGTCTCTAATGGTCTAGAAGAACAGATTTGAAGAAGAGTATGGACTTGAATCGTACTAAGACGAACTGCACTGCAACGGCTAACCTTTTAACCGTAATAGAACATTGTCATATGTTATAACCATTCTTATGATGGTTCAGATATTACTGATGTTCTGCACTTATTATAACTAATCTAGTTCGTTAGTGCTGACTAATTTTTGACAGTCCAAAAAATAAAACAACAGAAAAGTAGAAGGAAAAAAAAAAGATACTTGTGCAAGAAATATTCCAGCCTGCTAAGTGATATAACCGGTGCAGCAATAGCTGATTCTCGAAACAAGCAAACATGATTATTAATTACTTCCACTTACAATAAAGAACCGGCACAAATTGAGCTGGAAAAATGACAGAAAATTTTAATCATGCAATGTAAAGTGATAAGCGGTAAATGCAATAAGAATTTTATATTTTATCATAAAATTCTGGACATAGGAAAGAAAGCCTAATAGTTGGCAAAACTGAGTGTGTGTATATATAAAAATGAAATGCAAAGCTCTAAGATCAGGGAGAGAACACAAAGGAAGCATACGCAGACGATTTCATTTCTTTGCTTTAGCGGAACAGTAAATGCATCAGAGAACCACAGCAGTAAATTGGCTTAGAAAAACTGTATTTTACAAATGGTTTCGTTTCAGAAGTATAAGAAGGCAATTTTTTTAATTGGTTAGTTAAAAGCAAAGAGTAAGGCACTTAATGCATTGTTTGCAAACATGCATACAACAACTTTTCATTTGGTGAAGAATACTGACAGAAATTGCACAGATATAGGGGGAAAAACTTATAATCGCAGAAGAACAAAAGCTTTTATATTTATAAATATATAAAAAAGGTAGAATGACACGTTTTTCTTCGTGTTTTTTTTCCTTTTTCTTTCATAAAAGGGTGGATATTGTCCATTATTCTTTTCAGAAATATCACAAACTATTTACTCTATAGTTAACGATATTTACTCCATAAGTTATGCTCATGTATGTTAAGTAGAAAAGGAATCAATTTTAACTAATTGAAAAATTCAATTAAACCGGTTTCCTTGTTCTTTATAAACTTAGCCTGAGAAAAACATTAAGACGTTTCTTAAATATCGAAACTCCAAAGATGCAAATGAAACAAGATAAATAAACATTGGAAATTAAAAATTTGACTAGACAAAAACAGTTTGCCCTATATAATTTTGAATAAATATATGTTCACGGATGCTTCATTATTGCAACGATATTAATTGGGATAGTTATTACCGTTTCAATCATTAACTGTAAGAAATTATCTCTTAAGACCGATGAGTAACACTTGACGAGAATGTCCATTTAAATGTGTATGGGATTGCATGAGCACTTACTATAATATGCCATCGCTTCCCCACTTAAACCATTTATATAAAGACAGCAACATCACAACTTGCAGTGCTGACCTCAAGTCAACACGGCCGGAAGAGGATGGACATAATACATACTGTGGGTTATTGCAGGAACGATAAGCTATACGAGTTCCCACGCTGCCAGACTCCAAGTTGCCATCGCTACCGGAGAGGCAGCCAGAAATGCACGGGGAAAAGGGAGTCCATTCGCCCCAGCCACCATCTATTGCCTTTGGTCGAATGGTCGTTGGTGGGTTCACGATACACTCACCACGACGGCAGTACTGGGAAACAAAAGAATTAAAAAAAAAGGAATAAGTTTAAAAAAAAATCAATAAACAGATATGTTTAAAAATCATAATATGTCAACTTTTATACAGTAATTGGTATTTGTTACTAGAAGAAAATGATTCCAAAAATTGTTGAATTAGCAAAGAATTCAATTAATACTTCCTTGCTTTGAATTGCTTAAGCGTTCAAACGAAACATACTGTCGCCTTTGATAACTTAGCGTTTTGTATCATACAGTTCATTGAAGAATTCTGCTTTGACAGCTTCGTTTTGTATCTGGAAATTACATTAATACTGGTTTGCTTGGAAGACATGTTTAATGCGCTGTGAATTAGTATTACTGCAAATGAAATCACTTTGTAAAAAACAGGCCTGGCAGTTGTAGGCTAATGGCTAACGCGATTGGCTCAAACAAGGCTATCCGCCTTCTTATAATAGACGGACTGCACTTTTCAAACCCGCTTATACGTCAGAGTCGCGGGGGCAGCAGCCTTATAGAGGATCTCCAGCGCTCGGATCTTGTTCCAAATTCTGCATGTATTCTAGCCACCTGGTTTTAGACCGACCCCTAGATCTCTACCCACCGGCTTGGAAAATGGCAACTGCCTAGGAAGACCAGTTTGCGGCATCCGTATCACGTGGCCAATACCAACATAACTGAGACCACTCAATGTGAAGAAATAGCGGCTCAACACTTAGAGACTCCCTTGTTGTGCTATTGTGCAGTATCTAGTAGGATAACACCTACCACATCTCTCAGGAATCTCAATTCGGCCGCTTGGACCCGCGATTCCATTCTGTTGGTCATTACTAGTCATACTAATGCTCGGATTTAAAGTGGAAAAATATTGTTAAAAAGAGTGGGTGGAAAAGGTTGGGAAATAAGGCTGAAAAGATGGGAGAAAAAAAGTGGAAAAAAATACAATTAAAAATACTAAAGTGAAAGATGGACATTATTTTTATTAATAATGAGGCATATCAAAACGTTTTCTAGCCTAAACAAAAGCACATTACAGTACATTACACAGCATGTTAAGTCACTTTTTTTTTTCTTAATTTTCCGTCCACTTTACCGTCGCCAAAAGCTAACACGAAAGTGAATTCTCGAAAACAAGATGGCGACAACCATTCGCCGAAAAAGTCACTGGCGACCATTAAAGATAAACATTCGACATTCATTCAAATTAAGAAAGTTAAAAAAATTAGCTTCCACCCACTACAAATAATGATTGGAAAAGCCATCTTTTTTTATAATTTTTCACAAAATTCGCGACTTTCAGAGCAAACGCTATCCTTAGCTTTCTAGGCACAACTACTTATTTTCCATGAAAAGGTGGGAAAATGTGGAGAAAGGAATAAAAGGTGGGTTTCATTGGAAAAGGTGGAGATAAAATTGTTTTTACGAGATCCCTGATACTTATTAAGAGGTCTAAAGTGTATTTTGTGACATTTTGATTCGAAACAAAGCTTAAAATCCGAGCCCTAGTCATGTTCATTACCCAAGACTCATGACCACAGGCGAGAATAGGGGACAACGATAAATTTGAAAGCAGACAGCTTGGCTTTTTTCCTAACTCACGTTTCGTTGCCACGGATAGTCACAGTTCGCGTTAGACACAGCCTGATACACGACCCAGAGCATCCAATTCTCTGTCTTGTCGCCCATCACTCGTAAATTCAGTCCCGACGTAGTTGAACTTCTCCATCTGTCTAACCTAACATGGAGAGCGGACTGAGCAGGCTGTCTTGAAGGCCAAGAACCTCAGTTCGGTTACTCACAAAGATCGATTTTTTTTTCTAATTTGTTATTCATATTGACATTGTTCATGTTACTCCCTGAAGAAGGCGCCAGTCCCAGTCTTTATTAAACAGCCTACGCAAAATAATTCAAAGAATACCATATAACTTCTAAGCAGCTGTGTTAATTATTAAAAAAAAAAAAAAGCACAAGGCTGCAGCTGAAAAAAAAGGAGTTTGGATGAAGTTTATAGATCAACGAGGTCATTTTCTTTGCACACTCATTTGAAGCACTTCCCATTTCCCCCGCATTTCCACAACCCTATATAGTGAATAGAGGTATCTTTTACGTAGGTTGTTTTCAATTTTGAAATTGGAAATTTGCCTTCAAACATCAAAAGATATGCGCCAGCAAGGGCAAAAGTAAATTAAAGATCACATTTCTATCGATTTTTTCGTCATATTTGAAATTTGAAATTTATTCATCCGTAAGGCTTCGTCCCCATTCAGAAATAGAACTGGCATCTCATCTACTTCTTGAGGGTTCTCATTAATCGAACGTATAATGAATGTATGCGACATTAATTACATAAGTTTCCTGGAAACTCTTTGAACATTTACTTTATAGTGCTCAATAAGAGTTCTATACAAATGTATCTTGCATCACACAATAATAATTCAGGAAATTCAGCTAAGATAACCTTCATATAAATCGATATATTCAACTGAAAAGGACCATTAAAGTCTTTCTTCTTATTGTGAACAAAGAGAAAATTGTGAACAAAGCGCGCATGTGATCACTTCATTCGAAGTTGTTCTGAAAACTGTTCTTAAAAGCATTATACAAGGGTTTTTTTAAATGGGTGCTAATGAAGCATTACTTATTTGATTTTTGCTAGACTATCAAACGTGTCAGGTAGTTATCTAATATGAGTTTTCAGATTCCTTCCTCCTTAATATCTTAAGAGCCAAATAAAACCTTACTCATGACTCTCTAAATATAATTAATTAACTCCTCACTGGAGTTAATTAAATTTACATTTAATTTAATTTTGATAGGTTTATCGCTAAAATTAAGTCACGGCTAATTCATTCGCATAAAATTACGAACGATGATTCATCTATAAATATTTGTGCTCTTTAATTGCTCCAGGCTTCGGTCAACAATGTCTGTTTTCGTTTCCATTTTCTTTTTATTAATTTTTAAACATCGCGTTCAGAAATTAAAATTGATCAGCAGGCTTTGTTATAAACTCAGCACTCATTCTTTCTGTTGTGCATTACATAGCATTTTCTGCGAATTCTAATTCCTGTAATCGTCTTTGGATCTAAAGCGTTAAAGTAGACGCTGTAAGGGGAATTCTTTAATTTTTGAAAATTTACCGTAAGTGATATTCAATGAAAACTGTTAAGGCAGCTGTTGCATAAAATACTTTTGAATGAAATTGTAGAGTCAAACCAATTAAGGAATTATAACATGGAAGAAGGAGATAAGGAGTTATCTCATTCTTCCATGGATGATAATGAATCTGGAAAAATTTGTTTTCTTTTCCTTTCAAAAATGTTCTTTCTCCAAAAGTATAGTCATTTTCATCTTTAACATAATATCGATACCACTCTCTTCGAAATTCATCTTTTTTTTTCTTTTTTTTTTAGATAATAAATACATTTCAAGAGAGAAAGAGGGAGGATATCTTACTTTGTTATTGCCGCACTGGGTTCCTTCGAGGGCCGGATGAGAGGAGACGACGTATCGATCACTGACGCACTGCAAGTCCTGACAGATTGTCTGAAAGAAGAAAAGTCAATTTTAAAACAGAATCCCAAAAATTTGGATAAACAAGTATATATTTAAATCCCCCCCCCCC
>JAHWFO010031028.1:4863919-4896279 GCA_023313115.1 Rhysida immarginata | reverse complement strand
GCATCGTATATGCATAGCTCAAATTCCTGTCCAGTATCAGTCCTGAAAGCGTTAATTTAGTCACGTGATCGATTTAGACTTTTTCTTTGACTGTCAATTTGAATATCAAAAACTAAACATAATCTTTCATATCCATCATGACTTATTCACACTAGAAAATCAAATGAATTTAATTATTGTTTACGCTTAAATGAAGGGACAGCTATAAATTCAGCCATCCATGAGCCTCAATACCGAAAGGTAGTGGAATGCAGCTTTAGACGTAGCTTTATTGCAAAATGCCGTTGCTCCAGTGCTATAAGTCATTAAATTGAAAATTAGCAGTGATCGTACGATTCAATTATTCAATTGAAGTTGAAGTGAATTTGAAATTTGCAAATTGGGTTATACATTTGTCTAATTATCCCTGTCAAACAAATCTGATTCCACTATTCCATTCATTTTCTAATTATTTATTAATGGCTATGAACACTGACTAATTTCTCTTTACTCAAATGAATGCAGGCTTTGGCTGCTTCATAATACAAATGGATGGAAAAATCCAATTTGCTTTCCGCTCTCCTTCCCCAAAGCAGCAGAGAACGATTGCAAAATGAAACGACTCGGAAAAAGGTTTAATTTAACAGCCGTTTTCACTCGGTTCGGCTTTTCTTCATGAGAAAAGTAGCAAATGTTATTTTGAAAGAAGGCTTTAGAAAACTACAACAAGCGATTACCTATCTTTAAAGCTTTCTGATAAATGTTGTGCGTTTAATAAATTCAAGACAGACGCAAAAAAAGCCAATTTCCGAGGATAAGATTCAATTTTCATGTAATTTCCTTAAATTTGTTCTATTTATTTGGAGAAAAAGTTGCAAGAGAAATATAAATTTATAGCTCTCAATGTCATTAAAAAACTTTTGAAAAAGAATTTAAAAATATTTTAACACTTGTGATCGATGATGATAACCGATCTGAAATTGAATTATTAAAGGAACAAGCACGCCTACATTAAATAATCTTAGAGAGAGATTGACTGGAAGTCTTGGTGGCCGAGATCGCTATGACAATAGCTAGTTCATGGATGTTTGTCCCTTTACTAACAAGCTTGGAAGACCAAGCAAAGACTCTGTAGGTCGATCCCCTACTAGGTTAAATTTCAATTAATCTGTCTAGGTGAAATGTTAGATGAAAGATTTAGATACAGAGATTTTCAGACACTCAGAAATTGATGTAAAGAAAATGAAGCCCTTATATCGATTCAGAGTAAAAGCTGAGGGGGAATCAATAGTTAAAATTTAGATTAAAAGCAGTTGCCCTTTTCTTTTTAATAGAAAATTTGCTGCTTCAAGCATGTTTGCATGATCGTTATTAAGTTTCAGAGTCTAGGGAAAAAAAAAAAAAAACAACATAAAGGAAAAGCGAAAGAGTATCGTGTTCTGCCCGTCTCCCCAGTCTGCTTTTTTTTTCTCTGAATACGAGTAAACATGAAAGATGAAACGCTAAGAGATGTTTATTATCTGTTAGTCGGCAGTCTATTGTCGAGCTTGGAAAGCGTGGGTGTGCAATTCACTCCTATTTTCTGTATGAACGCCCGATAAAACCGGGAGATGATGCAATCTAATCAATATATGAAGCGTTAGGCTGGAATATTTCCCAATAAAGTTTTAAATTAAAGAAAACTTATGCCAAAGATTTTCACAAATTTATTTATGTCCTGGACTACCAAATACCATTTCGATATCAACTATGAACTGCCAGCTTTTCAGCGAGGTGAACAAAGGTGAACTCCGCCTGCATAAAATTCCAAAATGATTTTATACAGCCTGTTGCAAAAATCAACCCGGGATTTCGAAGCTCAATAGCTCATGGATTGAGTCCTACTAGGGTATCAAAAAGTTCCCGGACTAGCTTTGTAGCGCGCCACCAGATGAGATAGCGCACAGAATAGGGAGTCAAGTATTCTGTGCGAGTCAAAGAGTTTGTTTACGAAGAATGGCCTTGTTAATTGGACAGATTTTTCTCCTCGTTTCAGAATTTTTAACAAAGAGGCTCTTTCCTAGAGAAAAGAAGAAAAGAAGTTTGTAAGACATCACTTTGTACATCGGTAGTAGTTGAATTGGTGTTTTTTTGTGATCACGTGCGTGTGCTAGTCTGCGATTGCTTGATGCACGTCAAGTGGGAACAAAGAGTTAATGTGAAATTTTGAGCAAATCGGCCACAGAGACATTGAAAATGTTTCGGCAAGCTTACGGAGATGAGGCAATTGGATTCTCTAACGTCAATACACCCTGTCACGGAGCACTCCTTTCGTGAGTTTATTGTTAAGCACAACATGTTATCGCTTCTGCACCCGCCCTACTCGACAGATTTAGTCCCTGCGGACTTCTTCCTTTTCCCGAAGATGAAGAACCAGCTGAAAGGTCACAGTTTTAACATCGTTGCCGAGATCCAGCGCCACTCGCTTACAAAAGATGAATTCGAGACCGCAATCCACCAAAGGCAGGAACGCTGGGACCGGTGCATTGCTGACTATTTCGAAGGAGATGATGTTCTAACATAGGTACGCAAGTACTTCGAAGGAGAAGGTTTTACTTTTTTTTTATTTTTTTTTTTTATACAGAATAGTCTTTTGGTTAAAGAGTCATGTAAACCCAAAAGAAAAAGTCAGATGACCTGGGAGGACAGGCAAAAAGAACAGTCCTCGTCAGAATGTTTGCACACTACTGCCTCCTAGATAAGAAACGATTACAGACGCTACGGTAACAAACAAAACTTGCACGTTTCACCAAAGCGTTCTCTTGTACATTTTCTTTTATCTTTTATACGTGGCTTTGCTACCGCAAGCCCAAACTTCGAAATCCCAGATGGGGCTTATGCAACACGCTGCATTTCGTTGACATCACATTATTTCCTTAGCCATTCCGTTATAATTAAAATCCTGGTAATAAGCGCGTCCCTCTAATCTCTCTAAATCTCGCTCATAAATAATCTTTGCTATATAGATGCAAGTTATTTCCCTTTTATTTGCTAGCATAAATAAAGTCTCGAAATCATATCGTCAAAGTAAAAATGATGAAAGTATTACTGAAAAAAATTATTTCCTTCAACAAGGCATTAGGATGAATTAACAATTTTTAAAAACTTAGGAAAGATTTAATTTTTTTTCTTAATAAACCTTCACACTTGTAAATAGTTGTGTGAGCATAAGTGAAATAAAATAACAATACCGTGCTAGTATAAACATTTCAATCTTTAATTCGGTTAGATTTAGTTTCTTAAAATAAATTTTATTTGTTCCTTAAACAAAATACTCAAAAATGTTCAATCCTTTTTTTTCTTCTTGTCATTCCCTGTGGAGCTTAGTCTTCATCTCCTGAAATTAATTTTAGTTTCTGAATCATGTACAAAAAATCTTTAGGATGCATTGTGTGGAAAGATTAGCCGCTTTTATTAAAATGTAGAATCTTTATTTTTGTGTAGCCAACCATCATGTCAACATAAAAAAAAAGCAAAAGCTTGAAATGAAAGCGAAGTAACAATTAGTTTTCCAGGAAAGAGGACTCTATTTGACTCCATGGCAACTGGATAAAAGCTTTCATAGTGGCATAGAAAAATAAACTTTTCACTTCGACTAAATCTTTGGTAACGCTGTTTTTCATCTGATAAGTTGTTTTTTAGCCACTTTGGAGGGATTCTTTTGAATTTTAGCGGAAATTGAAATTACTATTGGTTTTATTTATTTCGGGAAATCTTGGTCGCGATCGAAAAATTACAGGTTGCGTCAGCTGTAATAAAGGACCCATTTATTTATGCTGCTGAAGAATTAAATATTCAGCCAAGAAGATACGATTTGAAAACATTCGAGAAATATTCATTTTTTGTGGAAAAAAAAATCCGTAATGCACTGGTGAATAGAATGCCCTGTCATTCGGATACCTATATTTAGACGAAAAATATACCTATATTTTTTCATATATTAATATCTCATGTTGAAATGTTTGACTTTTATTTTGGTGTCCAATCTTCGTCGCATGCTTTCCGTTAGATTTTTATAAATAATAGCCTAACACTCTTCTCCATTCGGCTTTTAATGATGTTCCAGCTCCGGCAATCTTGACATGTGCATACCCCATGGTCCAAGTCAACCCAAAAAAAAATGCTCTCTCCCAGGTCGTCAAGCATTCTGGCCTCGGAACGATTCTGCCAAGCGCTCATTGGTAATGCAAAGTAGCACCGAAGAAAAGCCAATGAACGTGTTTCTAAAAAAACAAAAAAGGAGAACAAAGCCTCCTTCAGAAGGTAGAAGCAAAGGTGAAAGTTTGAAGCTGATTAACAGCTCCAAGAAAATCGATCCGCAAATCCAACCTTCGGATTTATTCTCGCTAGTGATGCAGCTGCCATTAAAAGAGGATTTCCAACTAAAGTGAATCCAACGGTGTCACCGAAGGACAAATGATACCGACTTTACATCAGGTGCTCTCGTTTGTGAAACCTTTTTTTCTCTTTTACAGCTGCTTCGTCGAAGCGCCTATGATCCCGGAGAAGGATTTCCTAAGGTGGTTAGCATCCTTTTAAAGCGTGGCCCGCCGTTTTAAGAAACCTTAGATCGAAAAGGACCTCAACTCCCACGCCGATATCTTTCGCACGATTGCAAAACTGTGTTCGATCTGAGGATTAAGAGCGCTTCACTCCAACTCACCTACTTCCCAGCAAAGTCAACTGTTCTCAAAATTTCGTCAAAAATTCAGCTGTTTAGAAATGAAACTATATATTTCATTCAATTTAGTAATTGGAACACGTATAGATGATTTCAGGCTTATTAAATCAATACGTTACATAAATCAAATATACATTTGAAATACGAAAATATGTACAAAAGTAATTGTTATTAACATTTAATTTTAAAATAAAAATTGAACGGAAATCATATTACAAGGAACTGGTTATTTCCAATCTTTTGAATATAAAATAGATACTGAATATAGCGTTTCTCAAATAAATGTTACTAAGTTTGAAAGGTAGTAGCCGAGGTCATTATTTTGCTAAAACCATTTTCATAGGGTTTTCTTGAAACATAGACAGATGCAACTTCTCTACGGAGAAATTAACACGAACTTGTATGACGTCACTTTGGTCATTTCCGAGGCCAACGAGAGACAGGCCAGGGCACTCAAAAATCACATGATCATCGGGGTCCGGGCAACAATCCATCTTTCATTGTTTCCAACAAACGAAAAAATACTGATTGTTAAAATCCAAGATGGAGACAATGAAGGATGAATTGTTGGCCGGACCCCGATGATCATGTGACTTTTGAGTGCCCTGGCCTGTCTCTCGTTGGCCTCGGGTCATTTCCGAGGCCAATGAGAAAGATAGGCCCAGAGCTGAAAAAATTATATGACCAACTTGGGAGAATCAACAATGTTTCCATCTTGGATTTTAAAAAATCAGTGTTACTTTGTTGATTCCCCCAAATAAGACATGCGACTTTTCAGCTCTGTGCCTGTCTTTCTCGTTGGCCTCGGGTTTAAAACACAAAGAACTCACAAATTAGCGACATCGATAACAATTTAATGTTTTCTTTTCTAATTCTTGTTTGTATCATATAAAGGCCTACTTGAGAAGAGGCACACCCATCTATATTAAAGGCCAATAATTACATTTATTTGCATAAAAGATTCATTAAACAAATTTAGTATTGAACAAACTGAAATCTAAGTCATTATTGATTAAATCATGTGTAAATGCCTAATTAATTTTACAACAGCTGTTGAAAATCGTGATCAGCTATTGTGATGCGATCAAGGAATGCTAAATTCTCAAAAATTCTTGGAATATTTTATTCTTCTTATTTTATCCTTGAATAGTAAATATTGGGTATGGGAATAAGTTTCTTGGAGAAAGATGCGCTAGTGGTACTTATATTTTGAAGGTGTGTTTGTGAGCTTTGAAGCGCAGTAGTAGATATCCGTTTTTTTCGCATCGAAAACTGCAACATATACGGAGGGTTGATTCAGATAAAATGAGACGACTTTAAACGCCGCGTATGACCTTGACGGAATGTGATTTGCATGACTCGTCCACTATTCATGGGGATTAGCTTTGTATACACTTGTTGCTGTTATTTGGGACATTTCGTGCTGAAACATGGCTTCTAAAATCACAGCTTTTTGGGAAAGGTATATGTTTGGCCTTTCCAACGCTAACTTCAGTCTTTCGTGCATTGTCGAATTATGCAAACGAAATGGTATTGTGGTATCCAAAGCTACTGTGGGTCGAATAATCAAAAAGAACAAATTGTGACCATCTAATGAACGTGGACGAGCAGAGAAGCAGACCAGAAACAAGCCCCAGCCAACACGCCCGGCTCAGGTGGTGCGAGAAATCCGGTCTGAAGTGCTCAAAGAAAATCCCCACACACAGAGAAGTCTAGCCCAAAGGAAAGGTATTTCACAGGCAACAGTCTCCAGAATAATTCATGACAATCTTGGGCTGGAGCGACGTCTGTACCCTGGTGAGCAATCAAAAGTTTGGATCCACATGGACAAGGCATCAAGCCACACTGCCAAGTCATCTGTGGCTTACTACAGGAAGATGGAACATGAGACGGGCATACGAGTTATTCCCTTCTCTCATGTGCCTGTAAAATATCCTGACGCATCCGCGATGGATTTCTGTGGTTTTGGTCTCCTGAAACGACGGCTCGGAAGTCGCCGACCAAGAACCGTTGATGGGCTATGGAAAGTGTGTCAGCAGGTGTGGAACGAACTTCCTATGGAGTCCCTCAAACTCAGCCTACTTTAGTGGAAATTACGGTGCCGGGCGATAGTCCAACAACGTGGTTCTCACATCGAACACAACCGATGGTGGCGCCATGGTAATACACCATCGTAACAGAACTGCAAAGTCGTCTCATTTTATCTGAATCAACCCTCCGTATCGCAACAATTGCGGCAAGTGTTACCCCATTACTATATTCTGAAGAAAAGTGCTGCTGAAACGCATCGAATGCTTATTTATATTTACGGCTATCATGTTCCGTCGAGTATCACGTGTAAAAAGTGGTTTCGGCCTTTTCAAAGTGATGATTATGGCGAGAACCAAGTCCATCAACTCCAAATATCCACGGAATATCCACGGAATATTATGCATCCGGTAGGTTCAGAAGGGCGTTATTTATTATGAGCTTCTAACACCGTCTGAAATCATCACTGGGAATGGGATAATAAGGCACAATACGATAACGTTCAAAAACGATTAGATTAAATTGAGAAAACTTGTCCCACACGCCGTTTTCACCAGATATTGCTCCTTTGGATTTCCCTTTATTTCGATCCAGGCAGTCGGCTCTTTCTGGAGAGCGGTTCACTTCTCACGAAGGTATCGAAAATGGCTTAATGAATGGATCCAGTCAAAAGAACCTGGATTTTTTCTTCGAGGAATCAGTTTACTACCTGAAAGATGGGGGAATATCATATCAATCGGAGGCACGTGGAGCATGAATCATCGAAGAAAAAAAAACGTCTTTTTCATGCAGTCTTTTACTATCGTTCTTTAGCTGCCTATTGTTCTGCCTAATCAGTGAGCGATCGGCGAAATTACTAATCTCAGCGGAGGAAGACGACCGAGAGGAGACCACGTGGCTCTTTGTTTTCATTTTGCTCGATGATTCAAGCTCCACGTGCCTTCGTCCGACTGATATGACAGAGAAAGTTGTCGCTTCTATTGAGGCATACTTTAAAATCATTTTGTATTTTTTGTTTAAATAAACGACTAATTTTATTTAAAAAGGCCGGAAACTAAGTCCCCGTACCCAATAAGAAAAGATAGAAACTAACCGTGAGGGGCTGTGGATATTTCCTACGTAAGAATGGAAAAAAGAAGGTTGAGGAAACGCTTGCTTACACAAAAGAATAACATAAATGTATATTTCGATCTTTCAGTACGTGTCCCATGAACGTATATGAATGCCAATACTGAAAATGATGTATATTTATATTTGCTCTTCCTCGTAGAAGATACTTTTAATATGAACCCAAAGGAGGCCGCGGAGGCCAGGCACTGATGTCGTAAAACTTTCCGATATTAATATCTCTGTAATGAATTTATATTTCGAAAACTGTAAACGGTGTTCACCTCACAATGCCCTCCTTATTCTAACAGTTATTACGTGACACGCTATGAACCTAACCCAACCTAACATAACCTAATCTAGACGAACTGGGATCTGATACTAGTCTCAACGTCCAGAAAAACGGCTATTTACGAAATAATCACCAGTCCATTGCCATTTTTACTTTTACCATTTAGCAACCTTTATTAGTAATGAACAATTTTTCTCAAATACCGTATCCCTCAAGAATGAGTACAAATATAAACTGTTTTGATTGTTTTATATTCGTCCCTGTTTCGCAAAATGTAACTTAAATACATCAAGCCTGGTTACTTGAATGAGGAGCGCTAACAGTTTCTTAAAACAGTTCGTTGGAGACATGCGCAATAGCTATAATTCTTCTGAAAAATTTATGTACAGGATGGTCATAGTTAAACTTTCCCTACTTAACCCAATCTAGACAGGAAACTATTTACGGTTACCAAACTCGATAGGAATAATGTCAAGATTAGGGGCCACCAGTGTTGCATGGACTACCTGAAAGAAGGGTTTATCAGTGGAACGTTCGCACACATTCTTTACACAGAAATTTTATGATAATGTGTTGTTCCACACTGAAATAGAAACATGCCATTGTTTGACTCACTGATGAAGGAAACTTCGTTTCCGAAATGTACATCTGAGTCATTAAAGTTTATTATGTGGAATAGTGGTTTTGGAGTTATTTTTCTTTCTATAGTTGTGTTCACAGTTTTTGGCTTGATTCCATTGTATCTAATAACCCTTCTTTCATTAAATGGTAGGCGATCAGAAATAAAAATCCCTTGTCACAAAAAGAAGAAAACCGATGGAGAAAACCTACAAGCACAGGACCAAGTGTCTGTTGTTTGGTAGCGATGTCCCAAGAATGAGCGCTTCAATCCAAAGTATTAAGTTCTAACGGTGAAGCATGGATGAGGAACTTTGATGGCGTGGGGTTGCTTCAGTAGGAGAGAGTGGGTCCACTTGTGCGTATTTTTGGTACTATAGACAAGAACATATGTACAAAGATTTCAACAGAACAACGGAAAAAATTGCATGCCCAGAGGCTGGATAGTTATCCAACAAGACAACGATCCTAAGCACACGTCCAACTTTCTTATACAATATCTGCCTTCAAAAAAGGTTGGACTTCTTGACCGGCAATTTAAATCATCGGACTTCAACCTCATCGAACATCTTTGAGAGGTTCTTTTTCGTTGTTGCAAAAATAAAAAGGCATCTAAATATGGATGAAAAATTCTGTTAGAAACTTTGACAAAGTTAGTCGATTCTATGTCCAGCTATGATCAAGAATAATAGTTATCCCGCCAAATGCTGATGATTGAAATAATTTCTGACTTCTTTTTTTTTTTAATTTTCAACATACTTGGTACTAAGTAAGTACATGTATGTATCTACCGGGTGTCCCAAAAATGACTGATGGATTTTGAAAATCAATAAAAAAAAGACTGAATGCAATAGATATGTATCGTTTGCAGCCTTATGCTTAGGAAATCAGGGAATTTTATCCCACCAAATTTCAAATTTAGTTAACATTTTCACCCACAGGTGGCGCTGAAAACTATGAAAAAATAAAAACCGGTATGAAAATGTTGCAAGGACTGTTGCAAAAAGCCATTTTGGTAGAGGGGACTTGCAATCTCAACAGCACACGCTATCAGCTTGACGACGAACTATGGAATGGCGAGCTGAAATACTTCGTTTTAACTATACCTGTTACAGATCGCCTGCAGCGCCATCTCTTGGTAGAAATGTTAACTAAATTTGAAATTTGGTGGGATAAATTTCTCTGATTTCCTAAGCATAAGGCTGCAAACGATACATATCTATCGCATTCCGTCTTCTTTTTATTGATTTTCAAAATCCATCAGTCATTTTTGGGACACCCGGTAAATTGTCCCTTATTTTTTGAACACACAAAAAACACCATTATATTTTACTAGGAAATATCAGAAATTTTCATTTATAGAGATAAATATCCATGTAATCTGCCATCTCTTAAATACGCACGCAAATTTGATTGTTCTATTTAACATTCAGGTGAAAAAAGGAATTGTGCCTTATTTTCTGAACGTATACTTTAATTTAAGAAAAACCTTTCAGGTCGTTTCCATTTATCATGATATAGCCTCTTTTTTAATATTTTAAACATAAATTTGGCTCTACTTCTTTAAGAGTGGGCCCTAAAACGGGCCTTTTAAAATTTTTCCCTTTTATATAACTGAGAATCGTGCAATGGTTGCATATCAGATAAATCACTTTCTTCATTTACATCGTCAGTGTCTGATGTTTTCTCTCTCGAAAATATCGAAATGATCGCAAATAATTCCCGACGCTGTAATATATCTTCGCGTTCGAAAAGCAAACGTCGATTACTGCGGTTCTGCCATCGAAAACCTAAATGGCAAATAATTTTCCTTAAAGATTCCCCTGATTCCTTTAAAATTTATTGATACTGTCAAACTTTCATGGAAACGTGACACTGTAGGGTACTTTCCTTCTAAATAAATTTGGCGAATTGTTCGCTGAATTTTGAAATCATCAGGATCACTTGTTGAAATCATCAGGATCGGTCATGTTGGAGATGCGGTGTCGACGCTTTTGTCTGCTCAGGCCTACCTCGCTATTTTCATCGCTCTCCTTCAAAATTCTTTTCACAGTGCTTGTCGATTTTCCGCTTGCAGCCGCTATCCGATTCTGATTTGATTTAGGGACCAAGAAAATATCTTCAAAAAAACATCTACAATTAAAACTCCATGGCAGTACTCCGCAATTAAATATATCTGGCAGTACTCCGCAAAACTTTGCGTTTGAAACATGGCGACTAAAAAATGATTTCTAAACCTGACATGTAAATGGTAGGTTTTTGCGTGATTGTTTTTTTGTTTTTTTTTTAACTCGCATGAAGATGCTTAAATTTATCAGCGTATAGAAGAAAACTAAGCAAGACTAATTGCTAAAAGAATTTATAATTTTTTTCAATTCCGTTTAGCAAAACTTGTTTCGACTTATAAGTAAAAAATTTTAGTTTGGAGTTAACAGAATAAAAGTGCTTTTATAAAACAGAATTAGAATTTGCTAAACAATGAATATATTACAAGCTACAAATAAAGATTAGAAAATTTCTAGCACTTCCAAAATTGAAAATTACAAGTGAACTTACCAACAACTTGTGCGTTCCTTGCTCCACTTTCATCTTCTGAATAGACATCAGAACTGGAAGAAATTTATAAAAGAAACATTTAAAGAAACATTTTAATTTTTAAAAAACAAGGATTACAAAGAAAAATTAATACAGGATTCTTCTGTTAAGCCACCCGAAACACCTTTAGGGGCTCTGACACTTAAGAAATCAATGGATATCTTAAATATAATCTCACTCTTTAAATAATTTATATTGGGAGAACTATTTCGAATTTTTTCTTCCGTACATGAAAGAAAAGCAGCTTTAAAGAAAAGCCTTTTTTTCTATTTGAGCCTTCGTGTTCATGCAAATTGAATCCAATTTTCAGCTTTAGTCTCCTCAAATAAAGAGGAACTTGAGAAACTTCTATTAGAAACGCTGAACTGTGAAAACGTTGCAATTAATTTTTACCTGCCTTTCTTTTAATGCTTAAAACAGATTATCTCTTTCTAATTAGAAACAGTTTTATTTAATTATTCTAAATGCTAACTTGTGGAAAATAAGTTTAGACAAAATATTCCACGATTAAAGGTGTAATCGCTGATGCAATTTACAGAATGCAGTTTTGTCAATCAATCATGTAATTTTTATCCGAGGGGTCTATGTAAATGAAAATGGCTACAGAATTGTTTTCGAAGCTAAACAAGAATTCATCGTGACTAATTAAATCATGGACAAATCTAATATATCATATTGAGTTATGTCCTAATAATGATCGGATTTTAGATGTAAATTTCATCGAAATAGGGAAAAATTAATGGTTCCATAACTAGAGATTAAGAATGATATGACAGGAAATAAAGGTCTTATTCAGGACCGTACTCAGAATTTTACTTCGGGGGTCCCCTAAGCAACAGAATTAGTTGGCAAGGTGGTCAATTCCTGGGTACGGTCTTATTAGCGAACCTAATCGATGTCGTGTTATCAGCGGCTCCGAAGGCAATACAGTGATCTATAGTCATTAGATCAGCGGGTTAGTTACCTAATTAATTCTCTGTATGCGTTGAAATAATTGCCTTTAACATTATTTAAATTAGTAGCAAACTAAATAAGAACAGAAACCACAATTCCACAAATGAGATTTATAATCTGGAATCTCATTTGTGGAATTGTGATTTCTGTTCTTATTTAGTTTGTTATGACCATATGTCTAGTGTTTTTGGCGTTATACCATTTGTATTAACTATTTAAATTATATCGTCACAGAATCGTTTAAATAAAACATGGGTGCAGTTCGATCAATTTATTTTGATACTTTAAAAAATGGATAAGGTGCGTTTCAAAAAGATATGACCACTTTGTTTTCTTGTTCTAAAGAAGTTGTAAGAAACCAACGAGGGATGAAACATTTTTTACTCAATAACAACCTTTATGTTAACGTACAATATGAATTTTCTCCCAATAAATAAAAATAAAGCGAAACATTCATGCTTTGACGAGCTTCTGAAGCACAGACAAGTCAACTTGTTCTCAAGCAGAAATGATGACGTCCTTTAGTTCTGCAGAGTTCTGGTATTTCTTTCCGTCAGCATACACAGCCCGATCTAAGATGTCCCAGAGGTTCTCCATCGGATTCAAATCTGGGGATATTGCAGGCCACTCTATGACATGTATTCCATTTGCCAGGAATCATTCCCAGATTGCTGTAGAAGTGTATATGCTTCCATTACTGAAATATCCAGAAAGGTCCACCCAAGTGTTCAGCAAATGGCAATAGATGGGTATCCAAGAGTCAGTGTTGCCAGATTTGGTATTTTTTTTTTCATGCGCTTGTCCTTTGTTGGACATTGTTAATAAAAATTAAACAATGCACAAAACAATGAAAACAAGAATAAGTGCTTTAAAAAAATACCAAATCTGGCAACACTGCCAAAAGTTCTTGGTAGTTGGTTGCCTTCATTTTACCACCGAGGTTGGTTTTTTTCTTTATATCCGAACGCACCCCACACCATAAGTGATCCTCCATCCTGCTGCGTTTCGAAAAGATTTTCTCCCTCGTTTCGTACTATATATCATGACAGCAGAAGGCATTTATGTTTCGCCTATTTAAATTAAATTTTTTCTCATCGCTAAACAGGACTCTAGGCCAGACATTCTTCCAGGCAACGTGCTCTCTTGCGCATTGGAGTCTTTTCGTTTTGTATGCGTTTCCTCTTCACGTACCTCAAAAACTGACTTCGTTTAGCCACCCTGGACAATGTGGACTTGATAACCTTGATGGTGGGATCACGAGAAAGCTATTCAAGACTTTTTCTACCTGCACGGAGTTTTCTTACCACTCCCCTTTCTTCTCTTTTTGAGTTTTCGTGGTCCCCAACTCGATTTCTTCACACAGTAAAGTGATCCAAAAAGTTTTCTATTGTTCCATGAGATCGGCCAATATTTTTTGTAATTTGCCTGGACGAAAGTCCTTGTTCTTTCAAAACATTAATTTGCCCTTTCTGGTATTCGGATAGAGCTTTTTTCCGACCCATTGTCATGTCCCACTACTGTTGCTAGAAATAACCGCTTTATTCTTGTTTCCAATCTGTCCCACTCTTAATATACCGGGTGGGCAAGAAATAACGTGAGGTGTTCAGAGCTCGCTAGATGGAATTCTATTAGGCCAAATGCAGTACATTTTGGTGTATATATTTAGTGGAACATGCAGTTTCGATTTCTACAAAAAAAATAGTACCAAAAGTCGCCATAGGGGGCGCTTATTTCAAGAAAACAATGAATACATTTGCATAAGCGCGTTCCGTGTTGAGCAATCATGACAATAAATGGCAAGGCTGAGGATTTCCTATCATTCACGAACGAATGGCCTGACGATGACGCTTACTCTGCCTGACCGGGCGTTATTAGTCAAGTTGTTTTATCAGAAGAGCGACAATGCAAGTGCTGCCCTTCGTGAATTCCGGCGATTGAAAACGCTACGAAGAGGACCGATGAGCATAACTAACTTACGGAAAATGATTGAACGATTTGAATCTACCGGAACTCTAGGAGTGCAACCAGGCCGGGGACGCAAACGAATCAGGCAGCAACACGTTGAAGAAGTTGCAACTGCTGTTGTGGAACTACTGTGCAGGATACCAGCAGTGCACACGCAATAGCACGCCAAACAGATATCCCATATTCGATGGTGAGGAAAATATTGCATAAGATATTGACATTTTATCCCTATAAACTCACACCTGTTCAACAATTGCTTCCTGGAGATGAACGTACTCGAACTGACTTTTCGTTGAGATTTTTAGCACGTATGGAAGTGGATGATGCATGGCCATGGCAAATTTTATGGAGTGATAAGGCACATTTTTATTTGAATGCTGATATCAATACCCACAACTGCCGTATTTGGGCTGCATCAAATCCACAATTGTGTCTGCCAACTCCTATGCATTCACCGAAACTAACAGTATGGTGCGGCTTTACTGCTTCTTTCATCATCGGCCCGTACTTTTTTGAAGAAATCCGTCCCCGTGGACCGGTGACTTGTTCCGTCAATTCTGCCAGGTATGCCGATATGCTTGAGAATTTTGTGATACCACGATTGCAGGAAAAGGGTTGTCTGGATTCTACCATTTTTATGCAGGATGGTACGCCACCGCACATCGGACGTCAGGTGCAGCAGATCTTGCGAGAACGTTTTTCAGACAACAGAAAAATTAGTCGTGCATTTCCCATGGTACGGCCACCCAGGTCGCCTGATCTCAACCCTTGTGATTTTTGGTTATGGGGATATTTGAAAAGCCTTGTGTATCAAGCACATGTTCCTGACCTCTCAACCTTAAAGGATCAAATAACGTTACATATCAGACTAATTAATGCAGATATGCTGCGAGCTGCCGTAGAAAATGTCGTGTACCGCATGCAGCTATTGGAACAGCACATTGGTGGTCATATTAAAACACATTTGTAATTAAAAATAAAACATTGTTTATTGTTGTTACTAAAGTTGGTTTGTACGGTATTTGTTCATTTGACAATTAGGTATTCATTGTTTTCTTGAAATAAGCGCCCCCTATGGCGACTTTTGGTATTTTTTTTTGTTGCAGAAATCGAAACTGCATGTTCCACTAAGTATATACACCAAAATGTACTGCATTTGGCCTAATAAAATTCCCGCTAGCGAGCTTTGAACACCTCATGTTATTTCTTGCCCACCCGGTAAATTGTCTAATCATTTAAATTTTGCAACAAACATTGAATTTTTGGATACTTGGATAATTAAGGAGGCCATATATTTTTGAAACACTCAATATAGTACTCAAAACTCTTGTTTCGCTTTATTTTTATTTATTGGGAAAACATTCATATTGTACCTTAACATATTATACCTTAACATATTGTACGTTAACAACTATAATATTGAATAAACTACGTTGGTTTCTTACAACGTCTTTAGAACAAGAAAAAGTGGCCATATCTTTTAGAAACACACCTTATAAGCTTGAAGTTATCTAGGCGACGTCACTTTTAATAAAGACCACGGTAATTGAAAATTGTTTCGAACTTGACACATTCTATAGGTACGTGCTAATAATTTTTAATGTTGTTCTGCATGACTAATTTCGAGTACACAATATTCGCTTCACGCAACAATTAATATCACTGCATCACCCCTGTATTGCCTTATTGAATGACACCAGAAATCTGCATAATCCTGTGGCTTACGCTCTCCCTCCTTCCTCCAATATTTTTTAATCGGAATTTTCATTTGCAACGACCCAATATGTGAAAATAACTTCAAAATTAAATATGGTTATTTTTTTTTTTTTTTTTTTTAATAAAATCAGTAATCGTTCTATGTCCATGTTACCGATTAATTTCTTATGTATAATCTTTAAACACAAAGCCGCATTTTATACGTAGCAGTCCAAATTTCAACAGCATGACCCCGTATTGGATGAATATTTCTATTCACATTGTTAAAACGAATATTCATGAGAAAATCGCTAAAGAGAACTGAAAATTTTAGCGCTCTGCGTCTTGAAAAGTTGTCCTTTGATCTCTGAGAATGTTGTACTGACCGGTTCTCATTCATCCAAAACTCAAATTGGTTTCAGACGGTGATACGTATATGATGATTTAAATAAAAACGAATTCAAAAAAGAATTTGGAGCAGAATCCAAAAATGTTTAAAATAGTTGAAGTATAAAAGCAAGAGAACATGGGCACTTATTTTGGATTAACGCTGACTGTTCTAATGTGCGTTCAAATTTCTATTCGTAATTGAACGTGCCATAAATTCAGTTAACAATATGAATTTTACAAATATGATTTCCCAATATGTATTAAATAGTGCATTAAATATTTAAACGTATTCAAATTTATAATAATATCCTCCGGAAGTTAATGTTTATGAATTATATTTATGTCGCAGCTTTTTGTTTATACAATCAAAGTATTCTCTTAGGTTTTGTTGTTGTTTTTACCCCGTGAGAAGCAGTGCGTGATCCCAGTGCAAAGGATCAACATCGTTGGTGGGATTGATTTTGCTCTGCCACGTGCAGAAGTTGCTCAAGTAACGATCAATATTTCCAGTCCTCCTTAACTCCTGAAAAAACATGAAAAAAAAAAGAATATTTTAAGAATTTTTTTAATTTAAAAAAATAAAAGAGCGCGCAAATTCCCATGAGTTTTTAAATTTAGCGAAATTACAAGACGCTACATAACTTCGGCGAAACGAAAGAAGATTAAGAGGAAATGCATTATCAAAAGGTGTATAATTACATTATTAAGACTTTCGGACAGCTGTTTATTTTGCGATTCCTTAAGAAACGTAAATAAATGAATGAGAAGAGAAAAATTTTTAGAGTGGAGGCGGAATTTCTCATGCAATTAGATATGGAACTGTTGTTATTTGTCATGTGTGTTTGAAGGCTTACTTAATACAGAAATTAATGTGTAGAAAGATAAACTAACCATTTAAAATTTTAAGTTTAAACCTAACTTCACATTTTATATGCGAATTCTTTTCAGAGATGAAAGATAGTAATTTAGTTTGCCGTCTTTCAAGGTTAACAAGGAGCAAAATATGTTAAGAGGCCTGACTCCATATGGAATCGAAAATTTATGGCGAAATAATGGTTTTTAATTGTTCAGTAGGCAAAGATTCACAGATTTTAATTGTCTTCATTAGAGAAGAGGAAATCTCAGTGATCAATCTGATAAAAAAATAAAAAAAACTAAACCCCAACGTATTTGGACAAATTTGAATTCACAATTCACTATTTCTGTTCATAAGTCCTAAAATACATTACATATTGTACATAACGAAAATTTACTTCACTATGTCGTAAATAAGACGCTTAATTACTCTTATAAAAACAAACTCTCTGTACTGTACATCCATTCATCACAATCATCATTTACAGTTAATTTAAACCAAACCCATTAAATGCGGTGGCCCAGCAATATTTCAAAGCGCCCTAAGGGAGATTGAATCAGTTCACCGCGCATTAAATTACATTGAAAGCTCTTTCGCCTCCTTTTCTGACCTTTGGAGAGCCGCAAATGAATCTACAGCCTCAATAGACAGCTTCATTTAAGAGAAAATTTAATTTGCGCTTCGGCTTCCTTTAAAATAACATGGATCGCGGATGAATTCGTTATCCGTCTAAGACTTGCTAATAATGTAAGCTCTCTGTTGCGTGCCAAAGTTTAGCAACATTTTTTTCAACATTCTGTGTATCTCAAATTTGCAATTAATAAAACGAATTTAATTTACCAAAAGGGACTAAAGCTAAATAAATATCTCTTCAGATCAATTAATTAAATAGAGAAAAATAATTGTGAAGTCTTCAGTAGAGGAGACACCACTTTTCCACAAAATTATTTATTAAGCACAAATGTACATTTCAGCTGCCCTGCAGGAAGACTCACTCTGAATGTGCATGTCTGATTTATAAATAATTTTGTGAAAAAGTGGTGCCCGAGTTTACAATTGTAAATAAGCACAGTGAATGTTTATTTTCGCTCTTAGAGAAAAATGAGTGTTTCCATAAAGTTCGGCCGGTCGTCAACAGGTCACGTGCTTGGGTTTGAACCGCTCCCTATCTGGTTGGTTTGGTTTGTTTGGTTTTAATGTCCTTTTCAACTACCATGGTCATTTCAGGACGCGTTATAGGGGCCGCTAATTTTGCCGGCAAACGACTACACGGGACCAACGGCTTTACTTCCCTTCCGAAGGAAGTGCGTGATCTCAGGATTTTGCCCCTTAAAAAATCCTTCTCGTCCTCGGGCATCAGAGGCGATCACGCAACCACTGAGCCACGGAGGACGATTTCCTGTAAATAAGTACAGTAGGTATTACCTATAAAGGACCGATGTTGTGCAACCAATACGTTGTTTCTCCTTATTTAAAAACGCCTGTGGAAGTTTGATATTTGATATGAAATAATTCCATTGCCATGAGTTTTCACAACTCCACTACCGGACATGATGTTATCACACTTCAAAGTCATTTTCTCGAAACGTATGCCGTCTATTAAACTTCCAGGAACATTTTCATCTTATTTGGTCATTAGTAGCGCCCAATATTTAATTTACATTCTGTAGATATGTATTTAGGCGTCCTTCTTGTTGGAAAAAGTTTTATCGCATATCAAGATTTGAAGTTCGTCCGCCATTTTGAACTCGACCAGGCAAAGCCAGGCCTTGGGTTGCGACCGGTCGGACTTCATGGAAACATCCTTAATAGTCTCCAGTTCTCTACAATTAAGGATATTATAACCAGGGGCGGCGCTAGCTTCTTCGGCGCCCCTATGCAAGCCTATGCAAACCTCTAAAATATGCGTCCTCTCAACGTTGGTTGGCGCCCCATCTTACAATGCGCCCCCTTGCGAAGCTTACTTTGCTTACCGCTTCGCGCCGCCCCTGATTATAACAAATTATTATTAGACTATTATTAATCATCTTTTTTTTTAGATGTTAATTAATGCAATAAGCTCTAAGATTGGGTGATTTTTTCAGCTCATTCCTGTTATGCACAGCCATGTTTGAAAAATATCATCGGGACTCCGATATAACTGCTGGAAGGAATTCATAGATTGGAAAACTGTAGGGAATGTTGAATCACTGTCCGCACCGTCATTGAGGTCTCCGCAGATGGTCATCCTATGTGTTTGTCTGTTAACAGAAGAATATGTCATGTGCGATCCTCTTTCAAAATTGTATGACAGGTATCGTGATTATTCCTGCTGCCTCTACAATTTCATTAATTGTACGGGAACGATTGTTTCCACTGGTTTCTGACTGACACCGGATGTCCTGGACGTATGTCATCTTCAACGGACAACTGCTACCATCTGAAGACAGTTGTGCAAATGCTGCCGCATTTCCATACACTTGGCGGGTCATCAGTAGCTTTTGTCGCAGAATGTCCTATTTTATAACAAAATTTAACGTTTGTACGCTGCTCCATCTCCGACCTTGCCAACTTCGTGGCTTGCACGTGACAACCACTACGGTGGACTGAACCGTAGTGAACCAACCAGCGCCACACGATAAAGTTTTCCGGGAATGGCACGACATGTAGAAAGTTCGCTCAATAATGTCACACGTCAGCTAGTCTTAGAACTTATTGATATAATCACGTATCACAAACGTTATAGGAAAATTTCTATTTAGGTCTTTTCTTAATTATATAACTACAGTTTTTTGTTTTTGTTTTGTTAAAACGCTTACTGACTTAAGTTTGACTTAACCTAATATTTTTAATATACGTTTTATAAGTACATAATATATAAATTGACACTTAAATGTCATTTTTTCCGTTAAAGTTAGATAATTATCTTTAAACTTACTTCTATTTCTGTCTTTTGTATTTCTAGACGAACTAACGCCAGATTGATTTCAGAACCTAAGGAAGGATCTTGAAATAGTAGCTGCGCCTACGTAAACAAATTTTAATTTCATTAAGGTCTTGACTGATTTATTAACAAATAAGGAAGCATCTTTACAGATGATGTTTCGAAAGATACTGCATTTAGACAGGCAAAAATGTTTTATCTAAATCCCATGCTGTATTTGGGTCAAATCTTTATCAGCTGTTAAAATTTGAAATAAAAAGTGAATCTGTACCATGGCTAGTCACCAAGGACTAAAATTAATTTTTTACAACTTTTTCTTGCAGCTTATATTTTCGCAACTTGTATATTTGAAAAAGCATATTATAGAAGGTTGAATAAGTTCCATTTTAAATTATCGAAACACTACGGAAACCTACAATCGTGCTCTATCTGGTGAGAACAATAGCTGCACCACAAGAGACTACTTAAAAGTCGATTGTATACTTATCCGAAAAAAATAAACGTTAATTCTCTAACTTGAGTACTTTCTTCACTGCAGTCCTTCTAAACCGATGCACATCTTTTGCCCCACCCTGTAGATTCTCCGATACAAAAAAAAAAGTAAAAGTTGTGCGATCTGTAGTATTAGTAGTAACCTTTGCCTCTCAGGAAATGGAACACGCAGCTCCATTGTACGTATCAATCACAGGTCACTGCTGAAGATTCTGAAGTCTCACATTACAAAGAAACGACCTTCATAAAGTTTGTGTGACTTTTTTGTCTTTTCCTAGCACTGAAGTCTATGATACTAGGTTATCGATTAAAAAACCCAGAAGCAGTATTAAAGAGATAAGAGTCGATTCTCAAGGACATCACACACAAAGAATGGAAGGCTATGTGTTTGAGAACTGGAATTAAACGTTGCAATAAATGCATTCAAGTGGATGGGGACTATTTTAAAAAAAGATCATATAGCCATTGAAAAAGTAATAAATAGTTGAAGTAACGCTATTTGTTGAGGAAAAACTATTTTTTAATCAACCCTCGCAGAATCATTGTTGCTCTCTGGTAAAAGTTAGCTAGAGACAAACGAAATTTGAAATTTAAAGTTCACATTACACTAAAACGAAGAAAAATAGAAATCAAAAAATACACATTTAATGATTCGGGTGTACCGTATTTTCGTGCGTTTAGTCTGCCCCTCCTTCAGTGCTTGCGAGCAATTTCGCAGGATTTAAATGCTACGGTCACATGATACTCATCCTCTTTACTGAGCGTCTCGAGTTACCTAGATAATACTTATTACAGGAGCTTCACATTACACATTTCAAAAAGTTAATCAAACATAAGACGTTTGAACTAACATCCTATTACGTTAATAACTTCTTCCGTCATTACAATTATTCTCGTTGACATTTGGTAAATAAAAATATTGAGAATTAACTAAGAAAGGTTCATGATGCAACAAACGCTTTTCGAAAGCTCCTGCTCTCACGATCAACGACAACCTTCTGGAATATGAACTTTTAAATTTCAAATTTCAGTTACGGAATTAAAACAATGAATAACTATGACATCAAGTAATTATATTGAAGACTTTATAGCAATGACATCCTTTTCCACACCAAAATTGCATTTAAAAATTACACATTTCATATTTTAAAATAATCAATACAGGATATTCACTAGGTAATTAAGCCAAATACGGATACAGATCATTTACTGAGTTAACCACATAATGAATCAATTTTGAAATTTTTTCTAGGTAAGCGTTTATAAATAAATTTTATCAAAAGTTTCAGAACATAATGAGACAAAAGATACGATAATGAGATTTTTAGAAGATAATGTGGACAGTTCTTCTTACCGCATTCACCATGGTGAGCACAACGTCGACGGTGCCTCTATCGGGATCTGCCGGGAAATTCTGCTGCATTAGCAGGAAGAGATCACGGTCGACGAACACGGCCGTTTCGATGTTCAGTTTTCCACCCGAGGGAGTGAAGACACGGCGCCTCGAACGAAAAGGCATCTCCATTGGATCGACAGCACCGGGCGCAGAATGCCTGCAGGTGTCTGCCAAAATACATTGAATATAATAAATCTTTGGGATTCGGAAGCTTGATCTGCTTGACAGAGCATGAAAAGCCAACATCAAATCTCTTTGGGTTTGAGTTTTCAGCTCCATCATACGAGTTGAGTTTCTAGAGAAATACAACTCAAATTTTTCTTTACCAAACTGTGTTCCTAAAATTAATTAATTTGATCTTAACTGGCTAATAGAGTAATATTTTTTAAGCCTTACTGTTTCTCGCACGCATATAAAAGCTTAACAATTTGAAACAAATGTTTGCAAACTGCTTATACTTTATCAAGAGTTAGTTTGTTTATAAATTACTGTTGAATTACCAATACACTTCTTCCATGTTAAAACAAATATGATTATTAAAAATACATTAAGAAAGTTATTATATTGGCAAACCAATATCTCTTCTAGGCTTTATCGGATGTCTTGGAAAATAAAAATCATCACTTAACGCTACTGTTTCATCGTACTCCTTTGCGTGAAATTTAGGCGCCACACACTAGAACAACAGTAGTAATTTGATAATATGAGCAACAGACGAGACAGATGAGAATCGCAGTTTTACAGCGAGTCACATGATAAATTGAATTTGAAACGATGCTTATGCAAAATTTCACTTTTTTCTTCCAAACACGTTTCCCCCCAATAAATCTGGCCAAAAAAATGTATAGAGCAAATTCCTACTACTGATAGTTACAATGGAGGGTATTAAAGTGTATTCAAGGAGCACTAGGCGTCTTTAGACTTACTTAAGTCTCTCATTTTCTCCCTCTCAAAATACTTAATTTAGCCAATTAAAAACCTTACTTTTCCCTCTAAATAAGCTTATTCTCGGGGAAACAATAAGGTAGAATCCCAAATACTGCGAAGATGAAATTTTTAAATGTTGTGGCTTCTGTGAATAGATGGGATCGTAATGATAATGTAAGTGGTATCTGTGGAGTAAAGAAACGTGCAGTGGAGTAAGCCTGCTTTGAGATGGTTTGGGCATATGTAACGACCGATAGGCGGTTGACTAAATGATTGTATGCTGGCCATGCTGGTAAATACGGGAGAGGAAGGGCAAGGTAAGTGTGGCAGGATTAAGTAGAGGAATACCCGAGGTTGAATGGCTTTGAAAGTTTAGAATAAAAGGCGAGCTTGTATGAAGAAAGAATGACAATGGAGAAAAGAATAATTGCATGTAGAGAAAGGGTGTGTTTAATTGGATTGATATAAAACTAAATTTCTTTCCTTCCCAGGATTAAGGCGTGATGTTGTTGTTGTTGTTGCTGCTAAGAAAGAAAATTATGGGCATGTTCCTAATACCGTCGGCAGTGGACTAGCAATACTTGAAACGATATTAATTCTCCCTCTAGTGTATATTTGTTTACGATATTTTACTATAAGGAAGCAGGACTTCAGATTTGTGTCCTTTCCTCATAGCTCAGTATAGTCCATTATTCCCTTATTCATAATAAAACAGCAAAGTAGTAAACTTATAAAAAAGACGTAGAAATACATTTAAAACAACAAGTAAATGAGACTCCTATCTAATCTACTGGAGTCTCTTTCTTTCGTTCTTCTTTTATAAAATTTCACCAGGAATGTCATTTCTTTTTTAATAAACGTAGTCAGTTAGATTTCAGTTCTATACAAATTAAATAACAGATCTTAACCAAAAATAACTTATCTAAGTTGTAGAGAAGCTTAATTTCTTAGAAATCTATTATGTTCCATTTCTCGCATTCCTATTAATTAACCTTGTAACTTCTTCGAAAGCATATCAAAAGCAGCAATTTTCTTGCGTATAAATTGCAATTAAGAAACATTTTATTCATATATTATGTACGTAGTGACCAAAATAGCAGAGCATTAAATTATGAAATTAAATAAAAATTTAGCAAAAATTGGAAGACTTCTAAAATTTATGGAGATAAGGTCTAAGGAGAGAACAGTATTCACTGAGAAAAAGAACTTTTCCTCTGGCATCAAAGGAAATGGTCAGCATCGTTTATTCTCAACTTGTGTTCTAAATCCATCGTTTTTAAGTTTGATCTGACGTATATTCTTATAAATTTAAATTAAATGAAATAAGTAGTAAATTAGAATTTTTAGTTGCCAGTAGTATTTCGTATATTATCAAAATATTTATCTTCAGTTCATTTGTATCATAATTTTAAATAAGATATTTGGGGCAAAAAATAAATCTGCATCAATTTCTTGTCAATTAGACCTACTGAAATGATTCAAATACTCTTTCCTCAAAACTGTTCTTAAGTTCAGGCAACGAGTTGGTTGCGAGATGGAAATGCAGTAAATTGCAAGTTCAGCATGCAAAAAATGAAAAATAGAAAGGAAATAAAATTCAAGTTTGCTTAACAATGCAGTTTATTGAATCATTTCAGCGAAATTTTCATCGATGACATTTTTCGAGAGGAGTGAGGAAAAATAATCGATTTTCTTGAGCAAATACGACAGAGAAAAAGAAACTGATGAAATGCTTCAATGCAATCTCGTTTCAAATTCTTTCCTAATTTCTAAGTTTATTGAAAATATATAATCTTTATGATATTTACAGGGACATGTTAAAAGAATCAAAAAGTACGATTTATAAACTGGGATTTAAAAACCGAAAAGAAAAAAATAATGATTTTCCATTGAAGGCTTTTCTTTAATAATTCATTTATTTTTCATTTCGAAAAATATTTCATAAATATTTTAAACAAGCATGCTCCCCACGTTCTTTTAACCGTTTAATTTCTGTCTCAAAGAAATGTATTTTTTCTTTAAAGACTCCGTATAACATGCTTCAAATCCTTCGAAAGCTGGATACAACACTCACATTATCTCTCGTAAAACTGATTAGAAATAGAAGTAAAATAGAAAATGGTTAAGTTGGTTTTTTTTACGTTTTCTTTTAATGATGATGACAGCCACGTGGATTGCTAATCATTATTTTCGTCCAAAGCACATAGAAAATAATGATTAGACATGGTCCATCAATGGGGGTCTCATTTTCCAAGTCCTCATTAAATGAAAAACAACGATTTTTTCTCTGAAAAATTTGAAAACAGTTTGTTCGTTTTTACCGTGTCCTTAAGAAAATAATAAAGCAACCAATCGTAGTCTGCACTGTCACAAAAATAAGCGGAAATTGTAGAGTATTGCAGGAAAAAAGCCCTCATATCTTCACCGTATTTTTATAGTCATGTATCTGTGGAATGATTTTTATAAAACTTTTACTTTAATGGCTACATTCTGCGAGCTTAACGAATCCCGACATTGTTCTGACCGTTCGATAAATTTGATCTCTGTTGTAGTAAGCTTTTCCTTAAGTACACGTAATTATCAAATATTATTATTATCATTTGGTAAACATTAAATTGGCGATTGGTATTTCGAAATTTATTAACAATATATATTTTGCAAACATGTTCGCCCACTTTTAAATATCATCTAGTGTTGACTGTTTAAAGAATCGTTTACATTAAAGTTTAAGTAATAACTTCGAGATGGGTTCTGTAATTGTCAAAACTGACTTATCTCCTTCTCAGAGCGATATAATATGGTAGTAATAAGGCGTGTTTTTATAATAATGTTGTTTTTTTTTCCGAGTATTTATCTTAAACTTAATTAAATTTTATAAATTTATATGTTCGTAGAATATATTATTCAGACATTCTTAAAGGTAAACTCCACGGAAAAAAATCGACTTTATTTTTTTGCATCATAACATTAATCCAGGTTAATAGAGTATAGTTAATAGAGCATCATAACTCAACACTTTTCGATTTTTCCTAATATTTTATTAAGAAAAATGCCTCGGAAAATTGAAAATTTGCGTGGGATCTTCCATTCCTTCTCCACAGAACACGGAGGAACAAGCTGTCATTTCCTGCCGCGAGAACCTCGGGAAATTTCATCGCCGAGATTCTAGTCGCTTAGAACGATTCTACATATCGTAAGATTTTGCTAACCTGTTTTATGTCGGAATGCCTTCAATTTGTTCTCTGTTTGGATGTGTAAACAGACAGTCGGATAGCAATTTCACGTTTCATAGATTTCCAGAATCAGAATCGATTAAAAAACAGTGGATTAATTTTTGACAGCGAGGGAACTGGTATCCAACTCCAAACAGCATCTTGTGCTCATTTTGAAGCGTCTTGCCTTGTCTACGCATCCGCCGTTTAAAATTCAGTATCAATTCAAACAAGAAATTCGCTGAAACTAGATCACGTATAAGGTGGAACTAGATGCTCTTCCAACTCTAAACGGACCTAGCGTTCTTCAAGAACAACGACCGCAACAGCACTCGTTAAACGCCGAAGGAATGAGGAGGTAAGCCTATCTGCCGTGTAAGGCACACGCCGCTCTAATGTGCACACGCCGACGCGGCAAGCAGAAGATCCCGTTTCACGGTTTAATGCATAGGGCTGTATATCCCAGAAGTTGCAGTAGCATTTAATTCTGCTAACGGCCCTTATACAGGGTGGTCCATAAGTCTGTCCCCCCCCTTTTATTTTTTGAACCGAAGCAGATATGTCAATTTTGATGAATCCAATGAATAGGAAATTGTAGGTGCCTATCCCATGGTGCACTTTTCATCATCCCAAATATGCAAATTAGGACACATTCAAAATTTATCTCAAAAACCGTAAGGGATAGAGAAAAAACCCAATTGCAAACTTGTTCAGCATAAAAAAAACAAACAAAACAAAAAAAATCATCCAAATCGGACCAACCAATCACCCACAATCACGCGGTGACTGTTTGTAGCTTATAAACAGTCACACTGCACAAGGAAAACTGAATGTTGATATTTCCGCCATGTAAAGCATGCAAATCAAAAAATTAACATAAATTACCATACTCGCATTCACTTTCATGCGGAAAAGCAAATAAAAGGCATGTTTCAGCACACAGAAGACAGAACAATTCCAGGATGGCAAGCTACAATGTTCCGGAAATGGTCAACATGATCTTCTGATTGTGGGTGATTGGTTGGTCCGATTTGGATGATTTTTTTTTGTTTTGTTTGTTTTTTTATGCTGAACGAGTTTGCAATTGGGTTTTTTTCTCTATCCCTTACGGTTTTTGATATAAATTTTGCATGTGTCCGAATTTGCATATTTGGGATGATGAAAAGTGCACCATGGGATAGGCCACCCACAACTTCCTATTCATTGGATTCATCAAAATTGACATATCTGCTTCGGTTCAAAAAATAAAAGGGACTTATGGACCACCCTGTATATCGCTGTCACTGTTATCAAAATCGCAGTCGTCACTACCGGTCTTGTTTCATATTCATAATCCATTGCGAAGCCCAACTGACAATTAACTGATAGCGTCCAATGTGTGACGTCACGAATTCGAAACTCCTTCGAACTTCTCGGCAACTTGTGACGTAACAGTTGCTGAACCATGGCGCCAGTGTCTATCGCAGGGGGAGGGAAAAATGAAAGTTTTTTTTTTTATATATTTTATCAATTTTGAGTACGAATTGAAAATTTTTATACTTGCTACGTTGTTATTGAGACTTTCATCTTTTATTTTAAACAAAGTTGTTTTGGGTGTGGAGTTTTACCTTTAGGAGCGGCTGCATTAATGTTCAAATATCAGAATTATTATTAGGACATTTTGTTAGAACTTAGAAGCATCTGTTATACAATAAATATATTAAATATTTATATCAACTCCATAAGTGTACTCTTAAATTAGACATAGACTATTTCATCCACAGACGAATTGGTGGCTAATCATCTGGAATATTAATGCGGGATATTTGACACTGTTTACTCAACTATATTGTCGTCTCCATGTCCTTTTTTTTAGCGAGAATATCTCACTTATTTGAAAAGCAATTGGTAGGTTACTTAAAATGCCGAAGGAAAAAAAAAAATCACAGTATTCATTCAGACCCTGGCGGCTATTAATCATTCATAAAAATGGGTTATATAATTTATGAAGGCAAACTGAAATAGCCCAATAGCTTACTTTTGACTTCCAATGGCATCATAAAAGTTCCGAAATGATTTACGAGTTTTGACCAAGCTCAGTTAAGTTCCTCTTTTGACTTTGTTATTGTTGCTATGGTCGATGTAAATTTTATTTATTTCTGCGGCATAATATATAATATTGAGAAACATCTTCTAATAAAAAATGTTTCCCAGGAAATCGGTGATGTTGCCTAAGAGAAGAAATTGCTTCAATCGAAATTTTATGAGAGATCTTTCGTGATTTATTGAACTGGATATCTTTTGTACTTTATTAGATTCAAAAGGACATCTGTCAGAGATGGGAATACAATTCGTTCACATAAAATAAGCTACAAAATGCTATTCTTTTGATGTTTCCATGGATTTGAAGTTACGTTTTATACAAACAAGATTTGCAGCAATTCCTGTGTAGAAAGTTTTTTCTTAAGTCGGTCTTTATAGGAACTTCCTTAAATATCACCTGGCGCACCATCTATAATTTTCTGTCCTCTAAAGAAACTACAGATAAAATCTCAAGAATTATCCCTATTTGAAAAGGAAAAATCTATCTAGATATCACCATGTTAATTCTCCAATGTTTTTCAGTATAAGAATACAAAGTTATATTCTAAAGATGTTTTTAATATCATTAAGAATTGTATGTTACGATGTATTCCGTATGTGTATTTTAAGATATGTTAGAAAGTATAATATATAAACTACAGTATATATATTCGAACCTCCCTAAATGAATAGCCTCGGGACCGGAAGAAAATATCCACTTATCCAGAGTAGAGATTTTCGTTTAAAAAAAGTATATTACTCGACACTAATTGATTTAAACAGTGTCTAATATTTAATTTATTTAACGTATAAAAATGAGATATATAAGAATTTGGAGTTATCAATCAATAATTTACATAAGAATTTACAATGCATATGATATGCGTAAGAAATAAGAAAATTAAAGAATAAAAAAAATGACATTTTTACAACTTTGGAAAATAATCTGAAATAGATGATTGGGCATAATTTTTTCTGGAGAGTTCAAAAATAGCTGCTTGTAAATTAATAATAAGAGTCATAAGATGAACATCCATTACTTTCCAAATATCGAATAACATTTTTCGTCGATTTCATTGTTTCTGGGATTTTGTCTGAAAAGGATTGTACAGGGTCAGAATCTTCAATTCCTTCCTTCCTTTCTTTCTGGGATTTTGTCTTCATTATTTTGTCAAGGAATGCAAAGTTGAAATTCAATCACCTGTAGTTGGTAGATCACTGTCAATATTGACAAAGTTGTCAAAGTCAACTTGCTCCATGCTTTCAGGAACAATCAGCGCCCATTGGCTTACAGGGAAATGAAAAGTGGCTATTATATACGGAATCTCAATATACTAGTCCCAATCACGCCTCACACACACACACACACACACACACACACACATACACACACACACACACACACACACACACACACACACACACACGCATTACGCTTTCAGTTACTTTATCCACTTAACCGGAGTTACAATAAATTTTAGTATAGAAATTTATCCACTTACGTGGATTCTCCACTTATCCAGTATCCACTTAGCGAGATTCGACTATAGTTATGGTTTATAACTAGTTTAAACTATAGTTGTATAAATTAAAATACTTTACAATATGTACACTAAGAATTTTTTAAGATTATCTTTATCAAGATTAATCTATTTGAATCAATGTTTGATTTATCTAATTTGAATTTCACGGAATTTTATTTTATTTTATTTTAATAGAACCAGTGCATCCATCCAGGGCCTGTATGGCCAGAGGCTGACGAGTTGGGTCCCAGGATGAACATGGATTGACGACTGCTGTATGACGGTCGCAGCGGCTGGGGGGGGGGGGGGGAGAATTTAAGTTTGGCTATTTTGATAATTTTTTTTAATCAAGTTTAATTAATTCTATAAAAATTCATACTATGGCATTAACATTATAAAAGATGCCCAAAATATAAACCACGAATTTAATCGAAACTTGAAATGTAACATTAGTTCTACACTGAGTGGCTAGTTTATTAGAAACACCCACGACTATGCAAATCCGTTGGCATAGTCATTATTACGTATCAGTTGGTCACGTGACAGTCGGTCCAATGTAAAGCGAGAACACACCTGTCAACTGCAAGTGGTTTGACCGTCACCATGGGGAAACAAAGGACCTGAGTAACTTCGAGCGCGGGACGATAGTTGGTGACCGACGAGGTGAACTGAGTATTTCCGAAACCGCACGTCTTCTAGGCATTTCAAGGAATTACTAGGACTAGTTAAACAGCTAAAAAACAACCACCCAGAGACAAGCCTGTAGTCGCAAACGACTCGTCGAAAAAGGTGAGCGTAGGATGGGAATGCTTGTTTGTGCGAAACGTCACAACTCTTCAAATAACCGTGGAGTACAACACTGGACCGCAAAATAACATCTCTGAACGCACTAAACGCCGTACATTGGCAAAGATGGGCCACAACAGCCGACGGCCAGTCCGGTTACCTTTGATCTCCACCCAAAAACGCAAAAAAGCGTCTCCTATTTGCCCATCAACACTGGACCGTCGATGACTGGAAGAAGATCTGCTGGTCGGATGAATCCGGTTTCCTATTGCATCATGCAGATGGCCGACGCAGAATTTGGAGACACAGCACGAAGCGATGGACACCTTCACTCTAGTTTCCACTGTTCATGCTGGTGGAGGCTCTGTAATGGTCTGGGGAATGTTTTCCTGGCATACTTTTGGTCCGCTGATACCTGTAGAAGAACGCCTTAATAGTCAGGGCGACCTGAACATTGTTGCCGACCACGTTTATCCCTTCATGGCTACTGTATTTCCCCCTTCATGGATACTTCCAGCAGGACAATGCTCCGTGTCACAAGGTCGTATAGTCATGAAATGGTTCCAGGAGCACGATAATGAATTCAACTTACTCCTCTAGCCACCACAGTCCCCGATTTGAACCCAATCGAACATCTTTGGGATGAGCTGGAACGAGTTATTCGAGGCATGGGGCCACCACCATCCAATAAGCATCACGGAACAAACCGCAGCTGTTATATCCGCAAGGACAAACATCACGGAACAATGCTTCTAGCGGCTAATTGAATCCATGCCACGGCGAATTCGTTCCGTTATAGCTGCTAAGGGTGGCGCAACACAGTATTAGGGGGGTGTTCCTAATAAACTGGCCACTTACTGTTTGAAGATATACATTATTTAGCCTCCAGATTGCGATACTCGGAAGTATTAATCAACACAAATCATTTCATTGGGTATAGTTGTAGTTTATTTAATGTGAGAGAAATGCCTTCTTTGGACAACTATTTAGAATGAAGAATAAAGAGCAAGTCAATCTCAAGCCGAGGTTAGAAGATAGCTGAATGTTTCCAAGTGGGGGCCAACCTCTAGAGCAGGTTTTTCAACCGTTTTTCTCTCATGGCACACTTGAAACTATATTTAAAACTTCCGCGGCACACATAAATTATGATAAAAAAAATTGCGAGTTTTATATTCTTGTACTTTCTTAGGATTTAGTTATTAACACAAACAAAACAACTTAGTATAATTTGTAATAAAAAATAATTAAAATTCTCGCGGCATACCTAAGATTCTCTCACGGCACACAGGTTGAAAATCGCTGCTCTAGAGACAACTTCAGAAACGGGAATAATAACCGGAAGGCCAGTGTAAAGACGCCAAAGAGTCATAATTCACGTAGATAGAATTTGGCTCTAGCAGCTCGCTTCTTGAGTCAATAGCGAGGCAACTGTCTTCGGACCGATCGGCTGCCACTTAGATGGTTTGCGCAAAAAAGTGATGCAGACAACATCAGCCCTGGACTATGGGCCCACAACATGGGCCCGTATTCTCTTCTGTGGCTAAATTGCAAACGAGGGGTTTACATTTTTCATTGGATAACCTGCTGGATATGGCTGCCTTTCTCTTCTATCGCCAAATTTAAGCGGTTAACGATAATGAAAACGTCAGATTACGACATTAGCTGTGAGATTTGAGCTATCTCTCTTCTGATGGAGTCTTTCAGGTCACAGAGTGTTTTTGATCTGGTGGTAAGATAAACCCTGCTTTTTAGAAATCCCCATAAGCAATTGATACACACTCTAGCGGCCAAAAAACTATTTAAACTAATATGCATATTTTATGATTGAAACATTTCCGCAT
>JAHWFO010031028.1:4686627-4863909 GCA_023313115.1 Rhysida immarginata | reverse complement strand
ATAATCAGCATTATATCATCGAAGACTGGAAAAAAGTTGCGTGGTCGAATGAGTTGAAATTCCTGTTGCTAGATGCTGATGACAGGATCCGTATTTGGAGAAACGCAACTGAAGATGGAGAATGGTGTGGCTAATCTTATACTGGAATATCTTGAGTCTTATAATTCTTCTAGATATACATGTGAATTTTACAGCGTACGTAACTTTAATACTGACCAAGCACATCTGTTCATTTGTATCCTGAAGCAGATTTGCTTCCAGCAGGTTAATGGTCCGACTCACAAAACCCACATTTTTATAAATTTTCCTTGTGGAAGGTCCCACGCAGTCCCTAGATCTGAATCCCATCGAGCATCTTTTGGGACGACGTGGAACCAGCTGTGCGACGCATGTCTATATCTCTGGCGAATCTCCAGGAAATGCATAACAGTCTTATATCTGCGTGGTACTCCTTATCTCAACGTTATCAGCGATTTGTTGAATCTATGCTCAGATAAATACAGGCTGTTTTTGTGGTTCCACAAGCAACTAATTAAGTGTAGCTCATAAAGTGATGGGCAATTTATGATGTGTATAACCGGTAATGAACTCGAGCACAGACATATGAAAGATCACTTGCATCTACATGAATTGACAAAAAAATTAAATTTGTACTCAATTAATCTATAATAATCGATATTGGTCGTAGTTTAAAAATTTACGTAACCAGTAGATTTAGAAGAATGCATCAAAAAACGAAGATTGTACAGTCCTGATAAATCTAATTGTCATACAGTCCTGATAAATCTAATTGTAAAAATTTCTTCTCCAAAACACTTTAAAAAAGTTCTTGAATTTGTCAAATTCATCAGACATCATTATAATAGCATTAGATGTAGAATCACTTCTCCAAGATGATTGCATTATCGTTGAAGGGCATTGATTTGGTTGCATTTCACTGGTATAGCTGAAAGCATTTTTGCAATGTACAGCACCTTACAGAGATAACAGATTCATTCACCAGGGAACTAGTAGAGAAAATACATTTGTATACATTTGATGATAAAGGCTGGTCTTGCGTAAATTCTCGGCAGAGTGCGATAAATTCATTATCTGGAATGAACAACAGTTCAATAAATTATGCATATTTACTTGAATTTTATAATACTGTACATTGAAATGAAAAACAAGTTACCTATATTTGTAATAGCATTTTCATGTTGAATATTCTGTTCTTCTATAAAAAATTCAAAAGTAAGAAAAAATTCATTTAAAACAGCTATTGTATACAGCAAATGAAAAAGTATAATAGATCAGATATGATATAATGAATGAAAGCGGCTTGATTCAGTCTATTCCCCCGTGAAACCACAAATATAGACCCTTCATTCCCATCGATAGATAATTTTTTGTTTTTCTTTTTAAACGTGTTACTATCACAGAAGCCCAAATTTTATAGGAACGATATGAAAACAGTTTATTCCCCTCTGCAACTCGTCAATGTGTACAGAAACGAGAAAAAACTTATCTATTCTAATACATGTAATATTTTTATTTTAGTTGTAGGATATACGAGTGGCGGACTTTATGACTGAGAGATGGGGTGACGCTGCACAGTGGCCACACACTTTTCCCAGAGATGGTCGACTTTCTGGTTGCCACTTTTATAGAAGTCCTCCTTTTGGCTGTTGAGGAATTACTCCACCTCGAAGATGACCTCGTCGTCGTCTTGGAAATGCCGTCCAAGAAGTCGGTTGAATACGGCGGATGGGGCAGTATATCGAACCCCAGGTTCGTCCCAACGCGCATGATCTCATGTGCGGAATGTGCTGGCGCGATGTCGTGCAGAAGTCTGGCCCATGATCTGTTCCACGAAGATACGGCGGTCTGAGAGGACTATCGTCTCCACTCGTACGATGGGGCATTGTCACCATTAACGGCCACCAACTCCTCATGGATTTGTTTGGCGTTGTTCCCCTTCAAATGCAGGGGAACCTTTTCATTGCTCGCACCTCCAATTTTCCGACGGGCTGCACCATGTTGCTTTCGACGTTCTGGCGGCGTTTGGCGGTACTGCACCAAACGCCGCTTTGTATCCTCCAGCACTCGAGGAATGTCGTCCCAGTGGCACCACACATTTTCAAAAGCGATCGCCCTCTTTCATGTTGATTGTCACGTAATGACTTTATGACCGCCCCTCGCACATCTTTCGTACTTAGCCAAAATATGGAAGTACGTCTGTCTGTCTGTCCGTCCGTCTGTCCGCCCGTCCCCTTCATAATTTCCGCATTTTTTGAGGTAGAAGGTTGAAATTCGGAAAGTAGCTTACTATTTAGTTTGGTTTTGGTTGGGCCACTGGGGTCGGAGTTTCGGGGGCGGAAATTAGAGGGGACCAAAGGTCTACGCGTATTTATGGGGTGGGGGTGGCATTTGCTTGGTCTTTAGAACTATGGCAACATATGGCATGTCATATATCATTCGATCGGAAATGATGAGAAACGAAAGAAGATCAATTTTTCGAGAACATCAATTTTTCGATTTAAAAAATTGGAGGGGGGGGGGCGGTAAAAGTGAGATAAAAGGGTAAAAATAGATGATCTTAGGGCTTCCGCTACTTTCCTATACCTTCATCGGGTGGATTAACTTCTTGTTGTTCTATAATATCGTTATCTTAATAATGGCCAAAGCTGTACGACAAAAATTCCACAATTAAAATAAAAATAGTACTATCAAAATAGAGAAAAAGTTTTTATTTCCTATACGTATTAAGCTTGAGTTACTATAGGCGACACTGTATTTATCAAGTTTCTTCCAGTATTATTAAACAATGTAAAGAAATCTAATATATGAAAATATTACCTGAATTATTTTCAATATGATCCTTTTTCATTCGGACATTAAAAAAATCCTTGATATTGTGTAAAATGTTTATTTTTATTCTGTTGCTGCTTTCCTCTTAAATAAACTTTTGAAACCGGACGATTAGCAGTGAAGAATACGAAGAAGAAAGTCTTATTTTTTGTAATAAATATGAAAAAGCTCTCGTCATTTTCCATGTCCCCCTAACATATTTAAAATTAAAGAAAACCAAGTTAAGTGATATCATTTAGTATCATTTTATGAAAAAATTAACTGAACTTTTACTTACGCCGAAACGGTCCTTGCAGCAATAAAGAAGGGAAACAGCGACGTTTGAGTCTTGCCTATCTTACTTTCTGTGTACCTTTAAAGTAACGTTTCCTTCTATTAAGTAAATGTTGGCGCAGCCTTTATCAGTTGTTTAAAATGCTCGTTATTATAATGTTTTTTCTAGGCGAATATAAAATATGGCGGGAGGGGAAGGCGACTGGCAGCGCTTTCATAGACGTTCCTATGCGATATGCCTTCGTAGCTCTTGGTTAAGACTGTTTCCCATCCTTTTTTGGTCCCCATACCCTTTTGGCTTTTAGTAAATCTTTCTTTCCGTACCCGCTATTTCATTTTGAAAGGTAATAAGTTACCATGCATAAAGTTACTTTACCTAATATTCCCCGAACCCCACCTTGGAAGCCGCTGGTCTTTCTTTCGTAAGAGCTTTCAGAAGGTACGCGGGTTTCACAAAACAAATTACATTTTCGAATAAGTGAGTTATTTAATATAGGTGATTTTTTTATTATTACAAAGTTAAGCCAAGCAAGGACAACAAAAGAGAAAATGCTCATAATTAAGGAAGGCTATTCTGAGCAAATTAAAAATAATAGATATTAAATTATAGTTAAGTTGAAATTGTGATTGGAAATAATCAAATATTACCTACTTTTAAAGGTTATTACCGATCTATTGGTTCAGATTGATGATTTTTAAAAGAAATATTACTTTCTGTACCGAGATAAAGTACACTCAAATATGTTATTCGTCTCAATTAAATTTAGATTCTGAAATTAAAAACCTCAAGAAATCTAAAAGCCAAACACTTTCTAGTTTAATAAAATTAATAATAAAATAACGATTTTATACCCTCAATCAAAGGATAAGTCAATCAAATTTGAAATGTATGGTTTCCTCTTTAGAAAGTGGAAAATCAAAATTTTTAACAATATTTTCGGCCTATTTTAGTGTATTTTAACTTAATGAATATTTGATAGTTGCCTGTTTAAGTCCTAAATTTAAGGACTTGAATATTTTTGGGAGAACTTATTTATTCATATCAGAGGGAAGTTTTTTAATTGCCATTTTCAAGATGCATTAAACGGCCTCAGTGGCTCAGTGGTTGCGTGATCGCCTCTGATACCCGAGGACGCGGGTTCGACCCCGGCCGAGGACGACGAGGATTTTTCCAGGGGGAAAATCCTGAGATCACGCACTTCTTTCAGAAGGAAAGCAAAGCCGTTGGTACCGTGTAGTCGTTTGCCGGCTGCACGTTAAAGATCCCTTGCGAGGCAAAATTTGCGGCCCCTATAACGCCGTCCTGAAATGACCATGGCAGTTGAAAAGGACGTTAATACCAAACAAACCAAACCAATCCAAAATGCATTACGCTTCTTTGGATGATACCATTTAGACTTTCGAAAATATTCCTGAAGAGTGGACTGGTTTATGTATCTCATCTTTCGAAGGGGAGAAGTAGCACAAAAATAAATTCGTCGAAGACGACAGATGGGAATTTTCAGTGAAAAATGCGACGAGTATAGTTCATAAAGGATTGAATAGAAGAAAGAAAATCGTATTTACAAGATTCACAGGTTTCGTTTATTTTAATGTTATAATTTAATAAAGAGGGCTGTATTAAAAAAATTTCCCCAGAGATTGCTGAAGTTCAAAGACACGGCAATTTAAGATTTAAAGTAACCGGAGAACATTATTTTAAGTTTAAGTAAAAATATATATTAAAACTTTCTCTGAAAGACGTTGTCGTGCTTGATGTAGTTCTTCTACTTTAAACAAGTTAATGTCGTGTCAAGAGAGATCGATCGTTCATCTTTCCATCTCAAACACAGAGAGAAAGAGAGGAGGGGGGGGGGGCGTTCCCTTTCCGCCTCCATATCTACCTTACTCTCCTCACTAAACGATAAAGAACTGAGAACGCATTTTTTCTGTTATAATTTAATTTAATGTTGCCATCTTTTCCATTTATATAGATGGAACCTAGTTTTCTATTCCTTTATTGTTTTATAACCTAATGAAAAGGACTGTTAATAATAAAATTGTTGTTTACAAATTTTTTTTTCTTATTTCCACGTGTTTCCTTATTTTATTTAGAGGAAAAACGTAACCAACAAAATAAAAACCATGCGTAAAGACTTAAGGAAAAAAATAATGAAGAACATAAGTAAACATAAACACTTGAAGGGGAAAAAAATCAATATTAAAATTATTATTAGTCTCATTTCTAAAAATCATTTAATTATTGATATTACTTTCAACAGCCAAAAAACTTGTAACTATTCCATTTCCTTTTAAGAAATCTTTTTTCTCATTCAGTTTTTTTTAAATTCATATTTATTCCATCATATTCTTTGTGATCGGAGAGCATGGTTATTTAATCATTGTGGTTCACCCTCCCCCCTTCCAAATATAGTCTTGTTTCTGTGCTCCTTTTGTAGTCGATTTCTTTCTTTTTTTACCGCAAATTATATTTCTAAAAACCTGTTGCCTATTGTACTAACAATATTCGACAACAGAAACTCAAGCCAAATAAGCCTCAGCGACGACTGTAACAAGGAGAATATGTAGAGCATTGAAATGGAATATAACTTTCTCTTAGACTAGGTTTGTGGACTTGTGCTGCCAACCTTTCCCACTGTCAAGTGAAAGTCTGAATTCATTAACTGCGAAGGTCAGTGGCTGAAGAGGAAAGTGAAACGTCGTCTCGGCTCAGGGGCTTCGAACGTGAGTAATGGCCAAGGCCGGCAGACTCCCACCCGAACTAAACACTCCGTCATTAGTCATAATAAGAAGCAATGGGTCAGTGGGCTTTGAAATGCCACGTGCTCACGTTCATTATTGTTTCTTTTTTATATTAGTCCGTTTACTGCCATTAGAAAGGAAGATATTTGTTAATGGTCTATTCCCCTGCCAGGGTTAAAGCCCGACTCTGAGAGAATTCCATTCGTTAGAGAAACGTAAATTGGTTATTCTATGTGAAATTTAATTTAGATAATTTTATTTTCTTGAAGTTTCGTGAATTATTAGCATTGGCAAAAATATTTAACTTTTTCGTCATTGCTTTCATTATCTACATTACTTGTTAAAACAAATCCTGCGGGCACAATATTAACGATAGATTAACGCGTTGGAAGATTTCTTGCTTATATTAGGAAATAGTTAATATATTTGTTAAAAAATTTCATTTGTAAACGTTCCCAAAAATATAATTTTACTTCAAAAATTAATTCAGCAAAACTTCAGTAGAGTATGGAAGAATTTAAAAATTAAAAAAAAAAAGCCTGAAGGTATTATTTCGTAATCTGATATGAAGGTTTCATTGAAAAGATAATTAAATAAACATTCAGTCTTTTCATGAGAAATTCTAATATAAATAGAAGAAATGACTGGTTTGAATTTCGAAAACAACTCTTCCTCTGGTTCCTAAGCAATGACCGGAAACCAAAACTACAGGTCTGCTCTGTTATATAAAGATGGCATTTAACTTTACCTTATATTTAAGCAAAATTACAAAAATATTCGGCCGGATATTTTATAAATGAAACCATGAATGGGATTTTTTTTCTGTAATTCAGTTAGGAAAAGAAATCATTGAAGAAACTCTCAGGAATTGGCAAATTCGTGAATTAATTTGAGTTAGGATTTAATTTGATTATTTTTATTTGGATTCACAAAGCACGTTTTATTACTATTCATTTTATCTCTCTCTTCATGTTCAGGAAATTTTTTCTTGCTCCAAATACAAATTCGCCATTCACGCTATAATTTCTGATCACCAAGGAAGGAAACAAAGGAATTCAGCCCTGTACAAGGCGCAAATATAAAATTCCCTCACGTGCCCTTCTTTCACCATTTCACCTTTATTACACCGGCCCACTATATTGCCTTTCCCTTAAATTGGTCACACAGGACTAATTTGACGAGGGGGCCACACGTTTGTAGCCCTCTTGATTACTTATAAGTTTGTTAATGCGTTAAGTATTGTGATTTAATCCGTTTATTACAGTACTTTACGAACAGTTTTCTCTTATTTGTGTTTTTTTTTTATTTTAACGTTTATAAAACTAGATATTGTCCAAATCTCCAAACTCTAATTTGCGTTTAATCTGTTTCCTTCAATGTTAAAGTCGTCACTTCTTAGTTTCAAAGTTATATTTATAAAGACTAGAAATTCTATTTTTTTTAACCCCCCCCCCCCTATTGAATTTTATTTAAGTTTAAAGAATCTTTTAAGTTTGAAGATTTTGCCTATTGCAAAAAATATTAATGGAAAAGTGTTTATTTTTCTTTTTAGTTTTTAAAGATCATGCTTAAGTTTATATTGTAATGATAATGAAACCGCGCTCTTTAACATCTTTATTGAAATCAATCGTTCGGTAAAACAAAGAAAGGGTTTGGCCTTTGTGTAATGATAAAAATAGAAATATCCTTCAACAACGCTGGTGCTTCAAATAAAACGAGAAGAGTCAATTTTTAATTAATCATTTTAAATGTCAACTGTTTAAGTATAAAGTAAATTTCATGAGAGTTATTAGAAGGATGTCTAATTTAATATACGTCCTGTTTGATCTTGCTATTTTAGTCTCTTTGAGCAGCTCTTTGCCAAATTTAAAGCATGTTTTATATGAAATCGATTTCATCAGTGCAGTTTCTAATCAAATTAACAGTCTCTAATTGTATTAGTTCTCCGCCCCCCCCCCCCAAAAAAAAAGGAGGAAGGGAACGGAGAGGAGGAGGAAAGTAGCTAGCGTATATTTTAAGTTATTTGAGATATTGGAGACCTTAATTTTCTTAAGTTTTTATGTGATGTCATTTTAATTGTTGGCATCTTATGTTGAGATCCAATTTAAAGTTAATGATAGAATGTAATTTAAAAAAGTATCTCTTTCTTATTATTAATTAATCATAGAATGTTATTATTACCTTGGTCACTTGATCCACATAATAAATTTCTTTCGTGTCGGGATAATAACCGACGTACAGGAATCGGAAACAACTAGGAGGGAAAAAGAAACAACATTATAATACAACCATAAAATTAAATTCAGGAAATGGGGTTTTAAAACGCAAATCAAGCGAGAACTAGAAATATTTTAAAGAGAGTCTGTTAGAATTTTCTTAGAACAATAAAGTCGTTTTTTAAACCACTACATTAAGATAACCACTCAAATATCACTTCCATTCGCTTGCAAGTTCTATGATTAATAACTTCAGTGTGATCTTTATTACAGTAACTTAAAATGTAGACACATGCTAATGACAGATGTTTATTTTTGTAAAAAAAAAAAAAAAAAAAAACAAAAAAAAAAAAAAAAAAAAAAAAACCGTATGAAGGAATCGAAAATTCGTTTTGAAATTATGCTTCTCTCGAATAGAATTCGATGTAACAACTTGGGTTATTGTAAGGTGTTAATGTCTAAATTAAATTGGCTACGGACATTGCTGATTACTTCCATAAATATTCGGCAAAGCGAACAAGGATCTTAAAACAGTGGATGATGATCTATGAAAGTATTTGCATCAGCACACGCACCTCCCTAAAATTTGCAAAGGTAAATCTGCAAGGTCTCGTATCTGGAAAAAAACCCTTATCTAATTCGAAAATTACGCATTGAACGAGTTAAATGTGCGAAACAACATGAGGGTTGATTTCCTGATGACTGGAGGAAATTCATATGGACTGACGAAAGCACCTTTTGAAATTAAAGTGTGAAGATACAGGGTCTCGAATTTTCAAGAAAATTGTAATTTTCTTTCACTCTTTATATTCTACATCAAAATGCCAAAGGAGGCCTAAGCAGGTTTAAAAATTTTAATCTCTAATCCAGAAACAACAATAAAATCCTCTGGATCACTTCAGAATGTATTTTATTGTTTCAAGAATGCACAATATTAACTCATTAATTTTCACTTTCGAGTTACTTCAAGTTACGTGGCATTCTGCCTTGATTTCAATGATATATGTTTAAATTAAAAGGAAAATTCATCTTAGAATAAGAGGAAGATGTTCAAAAGAACCAATTAGCCTACTTGTGAATGTTTTTAAATTAATCATTACTTCACTATCACATTTAACCTCAAGGTTAAAATGTTAAAACAGCCACTAACTGTATCACCTAAATGCCTGTAATGTAATTTTAAAACATGACGATAATAATGAGATCAAGAGAGAGAAGTAACATTTTTTTGGAGTACGATTTCGTTAAGCATTATTCTGGCACTGTAAAGTTCAAATTGCTCATACAAATTTTTTACCACACAAAAATATGCAGAAAATGAACAACAAACATTAAAACGTATAGCATATTTAATTCCCATATTACGAAATTAATTATTTTCATGAAATCATTTAAGTATACTTTATTTAAATTCGATTTCAGAATCGTGTTTCCGCAAGAACTTCTTTGAATTTATCATTTTGTTTCCTTGTAGTTATCATTATTTTTTTAATGTTTTTGAAAAATTTAACGAGAGTAATTCAAATGAAAATCTTAAAAACTGCGATAAAAATCCGTAACCTCGATTAACCTGTAACGGCAGCGGTGTTATTTTTCGTTTTGGGCGAAAGAGATGAATCCATCGAAATTCATCAACGGATGAAAGCTCAGTATATTGATGCATGTCTGCCACTATAACAAGTGTACGAGTGGACTATGAATTTCTGAAACTAAGTGAGTTTAGACTCGTCGCGACAATAAGTAGCGACACCAGAGCGCATTGTAGCAGTTTAAGCCGTAAAAATGGATCAAATAGCCACATTTCATGGATCATCATATCATATCGTCCATGAAGTTCTGCAGTTCCACAAAAGGTTTGTAAGATGGGTGCCACGCTAGCTGATTGAGAATTGAAAGAACGGTGCATTGACGCCTGACAAAAACTTATGTACCGCTTTGAAGCAGGAGTGTACTTCCTAGACCTTGGCCCCTGCAGTTACCAATTTGGACAACTCTAAAAAGCGATAGAGGTAAGACTTCCACCCGGTTCAACAAAGAGATACAGCAGGTGCTGCACGAATGAGATTTTTTTCCCTAAAGATATTCACGACTTCCAAAGCACATCTGAACATCTGTATTGGGGACTACGTCGAAAAAACGCCCTCGTATGAAGTGATATACTCATTTTATTTTTAACATTTGCTCATTGGACATATTTGTTCTTAATATTAAATATCGTAAACCATTTTTATTGTTCTAAACCGTAAACCGTAAGTCTAAACCGTAAAGTTGGCAAAATGCTTTTTAGTATGCAAATAATTGAAAATACAAAATACAAAATGCAAAATTTTTATTGTCATTGAGAATTTCCATGAATTTTTTTTTAAGGAAATGTATCTGCATAATGGGAAGTATTTTGAGTTTCAAAATGGTACTGACATATACTATATCTTTTTCAGTCGTAATAACGATTAAATAGCTGGTTGAAGTATATCAATCTTTAAGTATCATCTTTTATGATATTTACGATAATAATTTAAAAGAAAATTAAGAAAACGAAGCAACTGGCTTTGAAATTCTCAAATTAGAAAAAATAAAATAATAGCCAAATGATATCTGGATGAATCATTTATCGTCATAAAAAAAAAAAAGCATTTCACTCCAATTGATCTTTGATAACTTAGTAGCAAATATCCTGCCTGCTTTGTATTTTCATTTTAATGGTGATGTATAATCCGGATTCAATTTGAATTATGATAGCATCGATGACTAACATTGGAAAAAAAGTTTCGTCGGAATTATATGCCTTAATCGCAATTAAAAAAAATATTATTATAATCATCCTGATATTAGTTTTTATTTCGTATGTTACAATGTGAAATTCGGAGAACATTGGAGGAGTTACATAGAAAAAATTAAATGAAACAATTTATATATCCCGAAGTAGCGTGATGAATCATTTCAAGTGAATCGTTACCGCATTCAATTCATATCGATATACATGCCAGGGAATTAAAGGGGGACATTCTGAAAAAAGTTAGCCAATTATTCACGTTTATCAATTTTTAATTTATTTTTTTTACTGACTGGGCTTCTAAATATTCTCACGTAACAGTTACTTATTAATCTGTGACTACGTGCTACTTCTGATTGGATTCAATTATACTGTCGATAATGAACGATAGAGACGAACAATCACGAAATGATGTTAATGACTTTTAATCTGCTGATCAATAGAAGTGTATAACAAAAAAAAAAAAATGAGGCTTTTTGCTATCAGTATATAGGACGTGCGAATATGGAACGTGATTCATTCATTAACACTGCATTCCACTAAAGATCTTGAATTTTTCTGTTGATTTTTATTCATTTCAGTTAGGCTTTAAAATTTTTATATTATAATTGAAAAAAAGATTCAATCTTAAACGGATGATTTGTTATGCCTCAATAATAATGAAAATTATAAAAATTCTATAAAATGCCATTAAAAACCGAATCTGTTTGAGTTTACTAATAGTTTATTTATTTAATAATCAAATATTTAATTTAATTTACATCTTATCCACTCACCCAAGTACATCTTTTCTTCATGATACTTTATTCTAGTAAGATTAGAAAATTCATATTCTACTCTCTGTGAATTTATTGTCATTGTATTTGGTTTCGGCAGTATTGAGACAGAAAAAAGTACTGTTAATTACGGCTTAGGGATTTTAGAGCATCTATTGGAATTTAATGCTTTAATAGTGCAATATTCCAAATTAACTTGGACATTTGTTTCAGTTTATTGTATCAGTCTAATAAGAGCGCCTATGCAAAATTTGGTTAAAAGTGTTTTGTAGATAAATAAATTTTACTATTTTAAAAATTGAATCTGTATCTGTAAATAAATATAATAACCCGATTCCTTTCATGAATGTATTAATAGAGATTATTTGTATTTTAAAAGAGGAGAAAAGATGAGTGAGTGCCACAAGTGAATATTTCCTTACCTCCGATAGAGCTTGAACGTTGCTATTTGCTGTGACGATTAACAAAAATCTCAGACAGAGACCCAAAATCATAGTTAAGACATACAAACAGTTTATGCGTTGTTGTTGTTGTTGTTGTTGTTGTTGTTGTTGTTAGTAGTAGTAGTAGTAGTGTTGCTGTTGTCGCTCATCGAATTAATCTTGTGAAACAAAACCATGTGCCGTCGGGGAGTCCAATCAGTCGGAGAGACGGAAAGTGAAGTTGTTCATTGACGACGGAGTCATTGAACGTAATGTTTGCAAGCGTGCTAATGCCGAGGCTTCCAACACCCAATGGATATGGAAAGAATTTTTCAACTTTCACCGACGGGAGAAGTAAATACGTCAGGTGAGAGGAATTATGCATGGGCGCACGACAGTTGGCTCGGGGTTTCCTTTTCACACACGAGCACAGGTGTAGCGTGGGCCAATGAATGGAGGGGGAAGCGGCCGATGTCAATAACCAGGCTATGATTCAACACCCCCACAACACATCAGAAGGGACAGGGCCACCGTCGCTGGACAATGACAGCCACCCAACGTCCCTGGAAATGAAGTGAAAACAAATAAAAAGGTTCGTTTTTGTTGAGAACCTTGACCGGAACTTCAGATGCGCGCACTGAGAGTCATCACCGTAGAGCTGTTAACCACCTTTCTAAATTCTCTGCAAATGTCAGAAAGCGATACACAGAAACAGCGGGGAGGGAGAACCTGGAGGAAAACCGACAAAAATAATACTAACATACATGAACTAATCCGTAAAAAAATGCCATAAAATAAAGTTCAGTTATGAGGAAAAAAAATCCTGTTATTTAACATCGCTCATTGAAGTTTCACACTTACCTAAGATTAAATGGAATTTTGCAGATGAGGATGAAGAGGATAATGTATTGAATAAAGAAAGCTACACTTTCAAATTTTGCTGTCATAAAATCCGGTCTAAGTAACTTCACTTCATTGATCCTGTCAGCAGAAGTTTAAATTTTACTAATAACTTTATAGATGTTAAAGTTACATGAAAACTGAGGAAAGTTGTTTTTAAATAATACTTACATAGTGAAATTTATTTCAAAAATTTAAATTACGTTGTTTAATGCAACGCACTACTACTTAATAATATTTTTTTCCTATTGCCTACTCAAATCTGCTACATGAAGCAAAAAAAAATAATAAATACAAAATATAAAAGAATAACTACATTACTGTGATTTCAGTATTAAGCATTTTAGACATGTTGTGCATTATTTATAGAATAAAATAGTCTATGGCTGTAGACACGGTTTTACAAAATAAAATGTTTAGCGGCTACAATTTGAGCATCTATCTTAAAGGGGCGGATTCATAAAGCTGTCATGATGAAGGGAGCTATTCTATTGTTCTCAAGGATTGAAAATTAATCTACCAAATGAGGATTCTGAGAATGGCCACCCATCTCAATCCGCATCATATTAATTATTTATCCTCGCAGTTCGTAGCAAACTATATCGTTTAAACTATTCTTAATAATGAGCGTTTCCTACAGTTTGTACAACACATTCTGTAGAAAATATGATTTCACGGCCGTTTTCTGAAGATAATAAACGTGTAGGCTGATGATTTTTCAAAAATGTTCTGCTCTCAAACACTGAAGATTTTAAAAAATATCTTAGAATGTACTATCTAAAAATCTTTACTCAATGAATGAACACAACGGTATTGATTATGAAAACGGCTTTTTGACTTCACTCGGCGAGGCATTTTCTAAGAACGATTTAGACCGAAAACCCGCATTCATTTTCCTATTTCTCGATAGATTGAAAAAATGTGTAAACTCAATTTCTTCCGCGAAATCCAATGCCTTTTCCAGGACCAATCGATGGAGAATTAATGACGTCGATTTGAAAACTTTAAATACGCACTCTTTAAAACGCATTAAAACGGAAAGAATAAACTTCTCGTTAGAATTCAGAATGACCTTCATGGGAATATAACTTCACCTATACAATGTTGTTATGGAGGAAAATTAATAAACTAATTTTCCTGAACTAGATATCGCCATGATGACTTGTTCTTTACTGATTGCGACATTAGATGCGGTTACGAACTGTTTCAAAAAAGCTTCTACTGTTGTTTACAAAACAACGCTATTGTAAAAATGGATGAATGAATGAATTTTTTCCTGGAGATGAAGAAAAGAAAAAAATATTTTTAAATTTTTATAAAAATATACTAAAATTGTTTTGTTAACATGAAATCCTTTCAAACGAATTGTAGTAATATGTATTTAAAACTATATTTAAATTTTACTATAGTTTAATTAAAACGTTTTGATATATTTATATTTAAAAAAAAAAAAAAAGTAAAAAAACGGTCAACCGCGGCTGATTATTCTAAGCATATTCATTATTATCTTACAATTATTTTTATCATTGCCTTTAGTCAATTTTTTTTTATTTTTCAAATATTATTTAAGTAAATTAATATTTTTATATATGCTTTACACTATATTAGCTAATTAATATATATCTAGCAATAAATAGGGATTTATATCCAAGTTATTCAATTAAACTTCCAAAAGAATGTGATGTTTAAAAACAAGTAGGGTTTTTAAAATTACCTTAGTGCAAGGTGACTTTAAGTCTAATTTTCAGTCTAAGTTTAAGAAATATGTACAACTTTAGTCTCATCTCTGATATAAGCCACTTCATTTGTTTGAAGATCCAAGTTATTTCAATTTATGAGACCTCCGAATTGGAAAAAAATCAAAAATCAAAATTTCGAGCGTTTTAGTACGATGTACCCTTACGTTGGAGAAATGAAACGGTAGCGAATTGGATATTTTCTGACACTTTTTAAAACCAATATTTTTCAAACATTGTCGAAAACTGATGAATTCACCCCTGAAGTCTGAATTCACCTCTTTCCAACCTGAAACGTCACTGGTGAATCGATACTGCTATTCGCCACCGTTCGGCTGGTCAAGTTTCAAGATCTGAAAACATGAACTTATTCCATGATTTCTGAAACTCAAATTCTCACATCGAATTCCGTTATGAAGAGTTCAATAACATAAACTTTGGCATAAGTTCTCATCCTTCTGTTTTCACGACCACATTTTTCTACGCAAAATTTGCACAACTAATATTTTCGTTGTTTTTCACAGAATGAAACGACCGAGAAAACATTATGCTGACGGTAACTAGTGAAGAAATACACGTTTGTTTTTGAACTACGGTACTTTGTTTTTTGTATAATGTAACCCGATAAATTACACATGCATCAGATGGTTGGTTGGTTGGTTGGTTTGTTTGGTATTAACGTTTGGTACTTTGTTTGTTTGGTTGGGTTGTTTGGTATTAACGTCCTTTTCAACTGCTATGGTCATTTCAGGACGGCGTTATAGGGGCCGCAAATTTTGCCTCGCAAGGGTTCTTTAACGTGCAGCCGGCAAACGACTACACGGGACCAACGGCTTTACTTCCCTTCCGAAGGAAGTGCGTGATCTCAGGATTTCCCCCTGAAAAATCCTCGTCGTCCTCGGCCGGGATCGAACCCGCGTACTCGGGCATCAGAGGCGATCACGCAACCGCTGAGCCACCGAGGCCGATACATCAGATGGGCGAAGTTAATAATGAAGTTAAGAAAATGTTATGTTACTAACCTAACGAAACACTTTCAAGGACGGAAACACTAATTGATTCCAGTTAGTGAAGTTATATTGGTAATGTCCTGCCATGACGGGCGTTTTCAGGTAATTAATAGTTGTCTTCATCTACAATAATATCTCTGCATTTTCTTAAGAGACAGTTGCCTTTCAGAGCTCTAACGGTGCTTTTCACAGGGCATAAGCAGTCATGCGGTGATTTTAAGCCATGAGAATAGCTTTGTCAGCAATCACATCTGATACCCTATCAAGTATCAATGGACTTTCCCGTGTCGGTGTTTGCAATATCTCAAAATCTTTGAAGAGGCACGGATTGATCCACTTCCTTGATCAAGAATGGTGCCACATTCTTCCTCCCACGATGAATGGTATTTCACCACGACACAAGAGAGCTGTATCCTATCTATTAAATTTTGCCTTTAATGTTTTTGCATTTGGTTTCTTTGTTTGTTTGTTAATACAACCTATTTAAAGATTGATGCATAAGATTACTAAAACTATATGAAGACACTATTGTAGCATGTTAAAGTGATCTAAATTCTCCTATCGACCATAAAAATTTAATATTTATAGTGCCCGGCACGAAAGAAAAAGGAAACTGGCGCATGTGTAAATGAATACAACTCGTTCAACCAATTAGAAACGGACAGAAGTCAGGGCAAAACTATAATGATTAAAAAGTTATTAAATTTTTCATTTAGAAATTTTATATTTGCAATCTTATTTCAATGATAGCAGTCCCATTTTGTCCCTTTATACAGGGTGTCCCGTAAGTCTTGGTCGTAAATTTAATGGTATGCATATTCAATAGCAAGGAACAAAAAACTCGCTATGAACACAGGCCGAACAACGCACCGTTTCCGAGGACTGATGATGATGATGATGATACGTAAAGAAACTAAACCTCTTCCCCTTGCCATGTAAATGGAATGCCCTGTTCATTTAAATGGGAGGAAGTAGACCTGGGGCGAGTTTTTGGACATGAGATCGCGGTTTAGTAAGCATCGCTCATACGTCAAAATTACGTAATATCAAAGCCTACCAATGGTAATTGCTCTGATCTTACGCAATTTTGACGTATCAGCGATGCTTACTAAACCGCAATCTCAAATCCAAAAACTCGACCCTGGCTGATTCGTTGCCTGGAATGTGCTTGAATGAGATTACATGGCTGCAGGAGGTTACAGCAATGCCGAATTGGCGGATATGCATTTCACGTACGGTCAGGCAAATGGGAATGCAGCAGACGCGGTGCGTCTTTACAGAGACACGTACCCAAACCAACGACACCCTGATCATCGCATGTTCATCCGTCTTTACCACCGTTTATGTGACACTGGTACGTTTAACATCACCCCTCTCGAAGAACGTCCGCGAACCGTTGGGGCTGCTGAGCGCCTTTGAGAATATGTGAGAGAATGCTGGTCTTTGCGAATGTTTGCGTGCCTCTTTGAAGAGAAGAGCTGAACCATGCTGCCGTGTTCCTTGTGGACATTTTGAGCATTTGCTATGAGTTCAAGGTACACGAGACACTACCAAAGGAAAACCTGTACGGGTTGTTGCTCCAGTTATTAATAAAGTCATTCTTTCTCGGAAACGGTGCGTTGTTCGACTTATGTTCATAGGGAGTTTTTTGTTCCTTGCTATTGAATATGCATACCATTAAATTTACGACCACGACTTACGGGATACCCTGTATAAAACTCTGTTACGTATTCGAGGAATGATACAAAAAGTAAAAATCTTAGTTTGTTTTTATTATGTCTTTTTTTTTCATCATAATAAGAATCTACATTAGCAGTTGCGTGTTCATTTGATATACATGTATGCATGCATGGTGAATCTGTATGTGTCTGTGTGTTTTTGTGCGTTTGTGAATAACTTTGAAAGCCTACAGACGCGTCTTTGGAATGTTTTCTATGGATCTTTGGAATGAAATCAAAAATGTGTCGCAATTGTGGAACAAGCCCTTGCGAGATTTCTTGGGTGGCTTTCACCATGGTCACGTCTCCCTTGATTTTCAGGCTCGGAGGGTCATCGATTTGGACCTGAGAACAAATAAATAAAAGAAAAAGGGGGAAAAAAAAGAACGAATCCAAACACTCGCAAAGAATATCCAATTCGAGCAAGCTCCTTTGGCAAGCTCCACCGAAAAGAACCTGCAAGGCTTGCCGTAATATCAGTGTTCCCCGTTGAGTAACTGATAAGCACAGAGGACGTCAATCGAAAATTATTGAACGTCTTGCAAAGATCTACTTACTTATACGCACAACTCTTTCAATTTTATTGCGTCTATTTATTTCTCTTCAGCTCTTTCGCAATAGGCAACTGAGATAAAATAACCGCAAGGAGATAAAATAAGTTTTATATTTCAACACAGGTTTGGTTGCATTATTTGTGTATCGTAAATTTTTCTTTAATGGAGAAGAACTGTTCGATAAAACCCATCTTTGAAGTATGAGCCATCTGTTACGAATTGTAAAAATTCGATTTCACTTGGAAATCCGAGAGATTGAAGATCGTGCTTTTGCCCCAGGAACAATATTATTCTTAGTCTTCCGGACAAATGAAATCAGTCCAAGTTATAATCTTTATTCCTTCTAATATTGAGTCCATTTTTTTTTTTTTTTCTTTTGTGGGGGGGGGGGGGGCCCATACACACTTGATTTCAAAGAAAATTGTTTCCTAATAATAGTTCAATTCCTAATCGTGATCTTACAACGAAATTCGTTCAAATTTATGAAAGGAACAATTGAATGATTTTGTCATTGCAGTAATTGAAAAAAGAAATCGTATGTAAACGTTACGTGCCATAATGCAAACTCCTGTACTTATTAAAATATTTAACCATTCTTAAAAATTGAAGAATTGAACATTGATTTAATTAATTTTTTTCTTATTTTTATTGTTTTATTTTTTTACAATTTTTAGTTTAAAGCAGTCATCTCGTATCTGTACTTAATGTAATAAAAATGTAAATATGGTTAGAATTCAGGAACGCCTTTCCATATCTGAAATAATATTAAATTTATTCACGTTTGCTTTCATTCGTTAAATATTTATCGGGAACGTCGAATTGTCATCAACACGCAATTTCAGTCTAGACAAGAATAAATTAGATTAATAAGCAGCCAAAGAAAACAAAACGACAGACTGAAACTTTGTTTCTAATTTACGTTTAGATAAAATTGAATAAGAAGATATTTATAAAACCCTGAGGGAAAACTGAACAAATGAAATTAATATAAGCCAGCTAAGAATGCGCGTTACTGCATTGCCAGCACGATGCTAAAATCGCAACATACATAAGACAGTTAACTATAAAAAAAATTTGTTAATTTATCCTCAACTGCGTTATATGTATCGTAATTTTAGGTTAACCATATGCTATTTCCTGTCTTTCTAATGCCACTTCCGACCTATTTAATTTTATTTTAACACGTTTAAATCATTGTTTATTGGATTTGGTTCCGTTGCCATTTTTTCGAACACTTTGAATTTGACTTCAGATTCAAATAGAGCATCAAAAATTTAAGTAAAAGTTATAATAGGCAAACATGTCCTATCTATTCGGGAACATGGCCAAATGACGGAAGTCAAAGATTTTAGTCTGTGATATTATACAGAGTGTTTCAGAGCACCCGTACTGGGCTTTTTTCTCGGAAGTTTGATGTCCTAGAGCTTTGGGGGAAAAAATTTACATGTCTGACGACTATGTGAAGAAATGACTGGAAATGGGTTCCAAAACTTTAAAATGGGAATATGAGTCTGGATGTCGTTGGATAGGTCTTGGAAAAGAAACAACTTTTGTAGGAATCGGTTCCTTTCAGAAAATAAACAATAAAAACACTTTAAGGGTAGATGCGGAGTGATGTCTGGAGACCGAACATCAGCAGCTATCCTACGTCAACCCCTATGTTACGGGTCCAACCTTACCAATCCATCACAGGAAGAAAATGTGAGCGACGACCTCTCGCGCGGTTTGTTAGTAATGTGGGGCAGCCATCTTATGCCAACACCCAACCGACCCCGGCGGCCAGAACATCAGCAGCTCTCTCACCTCTGTCAGCATCCCGCGTTGTAAGCATCCGAATTGTTGCATCGGAGATCACAGCATCCGTGTTGTGGCTGGGCTGCACACTGTGGTTCACAAGAATCGCAAGCCGCTGAAAAACCATTCTGGAGTGATGTGTACGATTAGGGTATCATGCAACGTACAACTTATCCGCAGCAAGATAGTTTTAAAGAATAACCACAGTGATACGAAAACGAAGTTATTTATTGCCTTACGCGTTTCGACAGACCGTCATCGTCAGAGGCTAACAGTGTTACTCCTGGCGGTAACACTAGCCACATTCAAAAACTCCGTGTTAAGCGTGTCGTGTTGCTAAAATCTGATGTCACTTCCTGCACGAACCGTGTCCCGTGTTACAAAACCCTAGCATGGAGCACGGGCTTTTTACGTCCGTGTTAGTTCTCTAGCACGACATTGGCGCGCATGCTCATTGTGGCATTCCTCATCTCTCTCATGAAAACCTGTAATGGCGGAAAAACGTCGCTTCCCTGAATATTTTATAGTTATACGAATTAATTGCGCTAACTAGAGTTCCTTCCCATGATTAATTAGTGTAGAGGGAACTCTATTTGTTCAAGAACATCGGTTATGGAAAGCAGAAAAGTTATTTTTGATAATCGAAGAAGATTGGGTCGAAAGTAAACTGCCTATCGCTAATAGCGCCACTATCTCCATCTGGCGGGAAAATTGTAACCACGATAATTAGGACACGACTTACTGGATGCTAACGACCTGTTCATTTAGCTGATTTCCATTGTTGTTTCAGGCAGACAAAACAATACCGCCTAGAGAGAAAGCCTGCCCACGGGAAAATCATACATTGTTACATCACCTACGGTAGGGACAATTTCGTGCTTATTATTGATAGAAATATGATCAACAATACCCTACCGTAGGTGATGTAACAATACTCTGCCTGATCGGTCTCAACCAATGACGTATATTGAAGATAGACTCCGAATCCTATTGTTAACAGCGGCAAGAAGTGAAGCAAATTGAGCCATGATAGTTCTGGGCAGGAGTGAGCCGTGGAGTAATTAGCTGTCTGGCTGCTTTGTTTTTGAAAATTTTGGGCCCGAGGAATTATTGATTCAAAACCACTGTTCAAAGTTGTTCTGCGTACAACTGTACAAACAGACAAGAAAAAGGATCAGGAATCATTTTCCACAAAAATAAATCAAAAATACGTAACTAAAATGAAAATACGTTACTGAAAGACAATCGAAACGAAATTGAAATTGAAACCATGATCGAAAATTATTTATAAAATATAATAAAATACTTCAAATACAAAGTAAACGAAAAGATAAACTTATCACTCCGTGATCGGCGTATGAAAGAATTATTAATCAGCTACTCTCGTGTTTAGCCATGTGTTTTGCGTCATCTTCACTCACTTTCAGCCATGACAGTTCTGGGCATGGAGCTTCCCAATTTGCTTCAAGTTACAACAATAGGATTCGGAGTCTATCTTTAATATACGTCATTGGTCTCAACCAACACCACCTAGACAGAAGGCCTGCGCACAGAAATGTCATACATTGTTACATCATCATCAAGCGGCTAAATTTAGAGCTTATTATTGGTAGAAATACGATTAACAATAGCCGCTTTAGTGTGATGTAACAATGTATGACGTTTCTGTGCGCAGGCCTTCTGTCTAGGTGGTGTTGTCTCAACTCAAGTGGCAGCACAAGTTGTGCTCAACAGAACAGACAACACGAGCACATTCAAAAATTAACTTAGCACGGATCGTGCTATAGCTTAACACGACACGCTTACTCCCTGCTACTAGCAGCTTGGAAATGTCTTTCTCTCATGACAGCAATGGGTGCGTGCATGGGGTCGTGATGACAGTGTGAATACAAAGGAGAAAAGTGAAGGAAGAATTCCGCGAATTGTACATGTATTTGTTTCCCTTTTCTCCTTTGTATTCATGATTTGTTTGATGAATATCTTCAGTTTATAATTATTTCTTCTTTGAGTATTATACTATGGTTTAAAATTTTTTATTAAATATTTATTTATTTTTATTTTATTTTATTTTATTTTATTTTATTTTATTTATTTATTATTTTATTAATTTATTTAATTTTATTTATTATATTATATTTGATTGAGCTAATTTTATATAACTTTTAATTTGTTATTTTATATTACTTTTATTTTGTTTTCATTTTATTCACTTATTATACATTATATTCATTATTTTCTATAATTCTAAGCCTCTCTATCCTACTAGCTCCTTTAAGTACTTGGGTATTCATTTATCCCCTGACTTGACTTGGAATACGTATATTAATGAGCTAGTTACGTCACTCTCTAGAAGATTGGGTTTAATCTCGCGTCTTCACTACCTTCCTCCCACGATTCTATTATTATTGTATCATGCGCTGATTCATTCAACGCTTTGTTATGGCATTCAATTTTGGGGTTCAACCTCTAACTTCAATCTATCTCGGCTTTACCGAATCCAAAAATGGTGTCTTAGAGTTTTATTAATACTTCGTAAATCTACGCCTGTTTCGCACTATTTTTCTTCTCATGGGGTCTTGACCGTTTATGAAATTTATATTTTACAAGTAGTAACGTTTACTTATAAGGTAATTAATGGTCACTTAAAGCTCTCGACGCCTTTTTCGATCCGGTATCATTTGGATTTTCATTCCTATGCTACTCGGTCTGTGAACTCGATCCGCCTTCCATTGGTCCGTAGGAATTTTCAACGTCGTTGTATTTCTTATGCTGGCATCAATCAGATGGTGGTCGTTTGTACTTGCCGCTCTTCGTGCTTCCCCGACTCCCGCCTCTTTTAAAAGGAATGTTAAAGCATTCCTGTTTGATACTTGTTTTTCTACTAACCCCTGTTATTTTTTTTTCTTATTCTTATTATTATTATTATTATTATTATTATTATTATTATTATATTAATTTTACTTTTTTTGTAATCCTAAATTTGATTTTTGGTTATTTATGGATTTTTGCTTTGTATTTTTTTTTTGGCTTGTTTGTTATTTATTTTGGTTTTGTAATTTTTACTTATTTTATGTTGTTTCGTGTTTTTTGTACTTTACCTTCCGGAGACCTAACTCGTCGGCCTATGGCCATACTGGCTCCGGCTAGGTAATTTGTGTAATTTTTTTCCCCCAAATAAATAAATAAATAAATAAATAAATAAATAAAATAAATAAATTAATTTATAGTCTTTATTGAATTTATTATATATATTTAATTGTTATTTTGCTCATTTTATTTTATTAATTTGTGTATTATTACTTTATTTATTACTTAAGTTTATTTAATTAATTAACAGTTCTGTTTATTTAAATTTAATTGGTTTTGTTTTATTTTATTTATTCCATTTATTGTAGCGTCAGCGAAAGTATAATAAATATCACGTATTGCTAAAATGGAAATATGTTTTCCTTTTTACAAAATACTTTTACGATTAATTATCAATAGCTTCTTAAAATTAGACCCTTTCTCTGTAACAACAAACGTTTTCGTGCATTAAGAGGTGCCATGTCTTTTTTGACTTCCCACCTGCGATTTCTCGCGAGACGCTTTAGCTATGGGATAGCTTCAACGCTAGCTTGGCTTTTCAAGCTGAATTTTTCAAGCCATATTTTTCTAGCGAGTAGAATTTGCTTCAAAGCTCAAGCGAGCTATGGGAACGCACCTTAACACGACTAGCACGGAGTTTTTGAATGTAGCTACTGTTAGCCTGTGACGATGACGGCCTGTCGAACGGGTAAGGCAATAAATAACTGTTTCCGTATAACTGTTTCTTTATTTTTATTCAAGACCGTGATACTAGTCATGGATTTCATCAAAGATAGTTTTGTTGACATTCTCCTAACACCATCAACATGCCAAACACTTCTTCGTTGGAAAAAGGCATTTACAGTGATAACTTGTCACGATCGCAACAAACAATGCGCAGGAATCGTTAAAAGTTCAACAGAGATAAACACGTGAAGTGAAAATGTTTTAAAGAAACGTCAACAGGGCAAATTGCAACATGTGACCTGTTTTTTATTGTTTTTTTTCCTGAAGTCGATTGGAAAAAAACGGCTCCTACAAAAATTGTTTCTTTTACACCACATGGTTAAACTTAATATTTGGAATCGCTAGGCAACGGCCCAGAGCAACTTACCAGTTCTATTTCATCTTGAAATGCGCCCTCTATTGGTGATTTTTGGGATTTTTTGGCTCTGGAAAATGTTCTCATCGTGTAATTAAACGATTCCCAAAATTTCATGATTCTTCTGATTCATGGTTCTTGCCGTAGCGAGCTTGTGCACTTATTGATTTCTATGTCTGATCATTTATTGTGATCTGATTATTTACCTTAAAATTGAAACACATATTCGAGATGTTGCAGTTTTATTTTTCTGTGTGTGTGTGTGTGTGCACAGATTATTTGAAATTCATTACGTAAAGTATGGGCATATTCATAGGGGTTCATAATTGGCTCCGGATCCAAAATTTCCCAGTTTATTCTATCATTTATTTGGATCCGTTATCTACTAACAACGGTATTCAGATATCTCGACTGATATTCTGAAATTGATCGTTTGCTTTACACGTTAGAATTCTATCATGAGAAAGAAGAGAAAAATGATCATAAATTTCAAATTTAAAAAGAGCCTTCTTCTTCGCCTAATGCATAGTGAATGAACATTTTCACGCCATTCCAACAGAAGACTCAATAAAAAACGTAATTTGCATATAGACGAGCAAAATCGACTCTTATTCACTGATGTGAAGTGCGTGAAACCAGAATTATCCCTGGAGATCTTTTACCTGAAATTATTACCGTTTTAAAATAAAATTTCATTTAGTATTCTTTAAACATTTTTAAATTTATACTGGCTATGTTGCTGAAGAATTATTAACATGTTTCATGCTATACTGCAATTTTAATAAATAAACCTATTTTTCCTTTCTTATTTGGTAGACACTTCGTAAAATGCATGTAACGATATAGAACTTCTCCTAAACACCAAAAGTAATGAAAGCAAGCCGATTTTCTTCTTCAACTTTGCTCGTTTAAAAAATACTGTTCCGCACAAAGAAATCATCCACAACAAGGTCGTTTTAAATGCTTTTAGCGTCATGATAAGAGGACGAAAGCAAACAAGAATGACAATTAAGATTATTTCTCAGCCGCTTTTATATTTCTTAAGGTGGTATGAACAAAGTGTCGTCACGTGCTTTACGTTGTTTAAGTGCTCCCATTAAAATTTCCGTTATTCTTGCGCTCTGCTGTAGCATGATATTAAGAGTCAAAGAAATATTTAGCTATAGAAAACGGTCTACAGAAAGGAAAGTTTATGAAATGGAAATATATGAGAGACGTAATGTCAAGTATTTTATTATTTCCTGTATATCTGCTTGTATTTTCTTTAATTGCTCTTTAAAACAGTGGAAACTCTTTATAGTCATTAAAGTTAAAAGATGAATGAAAAGTACTAAGTGTACATATTTATGGGACGCGGACACAAACATTTGGCTTTTTTTTTTTTTTTTTTTAATTTCACGCCGATTTTTAATTTTAATTTAAAAGAGATTTGTAATTACTTCATTAATCAACATTGTACATGGATTACGTTGTAAGAAGTAAGATGGCTTTTAAGTGTGGGTCAATGTTGCGGACGACCGCAGTACAAATCAATTTTCTCTCATTAAAGTTTTAAGAGACTCTGAACACATCCGAGGATTCGAGAACAATTTTGGAATTATTATAATGTTTAGTATTGTAATGGTTTAAAGATTGAAACGCATCAATAATATAGTGATAGTAAACATACTTCCTGGTTCGGCTTTCGCTTATATCGCCTTGATCGCGTGTATGCACATCATGTGGGGAAGTTCACGTTTAATTTAAAAGGGTTAAGCTGCTTTGAAAACTAAACTTTCAGGTAATATAAATAAAATTCCTAATACATTAATGGATAATTTGTTGTCAAGAAATGGATGTACAAAATAAGATTTGTGAAAAAAAAACCATTAAGTATTTTCGGTATTTTAGTAAGTTAGATTTATTTATGTCGTCGTTCAGTAAAAACATTACAAATCCGCCGTCTTTCTCAGTCAAGATCTTTTATAACTCGAGCTATAAACTTGATTGTTTTGACATGGCGCCTCACAACTCCTTTGATTTTTCCCATCGCGTCTTCATGCTGTCTCTACAAAGGAATATTTTAATCAGTTTTAAGAAAATAGATTTTTACAAATTTTCAAAATTTAAAATGAAAGTAGTTTAACCTCAGCTCTTCTAATTTTGTCGACCAAATTGCTAATTTTTTTATTATTTGATTTCACACTGCCTTCTGTTTCTTTCACCTGGGAAGAAATCTTCAACTTATCATTTTTCAAACACTGAAGTTGAGTGATCAGAGAATCTAAAATTTCTTTCATCCACTCCTGTTCAGCTTCAATGGAGTCCAGCGTGACATTGATGCGCTTCCTTAATAACTTTGTCATCAAAAAAGCATGTAAAGATTATGAATATAACATAAGAATAACAACAGAAACGATAAATATCAAACATTAATTATGTTACAGTTCTGAATCACTTATGTGTTGCGTCCTTAATGTAAATTTTGTTAATAGCAGACTTGGATATTATCCATTTTATAGAACTCATTTGTAAAATTTTGCCTCTAATATTATTATGAGATATGCTACACATTTTTATTATTATGAACAAGTTTTAAAAGACGCAATTCTTTTGCATGGAAATTTTATATTTTAACGTACCATTTCAAGCGATTTTTCTGAAATCGAGTTAGCATCTTGTCTAAATATTTTATTGCTGATGATGACAGGTTCAGTTGAGAAGAATACTCGCCCTTGATTCATCCGTCTGTCCAACTTAATCATCAAGCAAAAGAAGCGGAAAGAAATCAACTAGTCAGATTCAATTCTCTTTGAACTTTGCAAGCATTAGCAAAAACATAAGCATCTTTAAGGATTTATTAATTTTTTATAATTAATTTCGACAATAGCCGATTGTTATTTATATTAAATGGTGTGCGTGAGTTAACGTTGTTAAAAGAATAGAATTTCTTTCGGCACGGTTTGCAAACCCAAAAGTTGGCAGTTTGGCACATTAGACAAAATTACGAACTTGAAAACATTCTATCACGATAGCTTAAATGCTCCTGAAAGACAACTGTGGAAGTCAAACCGTCGTACAGAAAGCATAATTGCAGTGATAAAGAGAATATCCAGTTTTATATCTCGGAAGCTAACCAGTGTAAAAACAGTGTGAAAAAAGTGTGCGAATCATCGTCTAAATACGTATATTAGATTGGTGCAAAATTAATGGCCGATGTATAATGGCTACTTTAAAATGCAATAACTAGTTTCAGCCAACGAGACACAAGCTTATTTATTCCGGTGGCGTAGAATTCTGGATTTCTGGAGGTGACGAACTCGTTGAAGGCAGTTTTCGGTTTTGGAAGCATCTCCCAAGCAGGAAATTGTCGAGATGCGTGAAAAGTGGTAGTCAGTTGGCGAAAGATCAGGTGAGTATGCTGGATGATCAAGAGTTTCGTAGACAAGATGACTTAACTTCTGTCGGATGACCATTTGGACGTGCGGCCGAGCGTTGTCGTGACCCAAGCTGGTCGTTGTTGTTGAATTTCTATGCATGTCGTCGATTTGTTGAACTTATGACTGGGCAATAATGGTTTCACCCTGATTCAGGAAGCTGTGATGAATCAGTCCGGTTGCAGACCACCAATGAGTCACTTTCTTTTGATGCAATTTGGGTACTCACGTATCGAACTTTTTCACATTTCCAATTTGATTCAAGTGACGAACGATTTCCAAATGGTCTACCTTGAGTTCTTCGGCAACTTCTCGTGTGGATTTACGCGGGTCGGCTTGATTAATGTCTTTCAATTGATTGTCGTTAACTTTCGATGGTCGGCCGCGACCATCCTCGTTTTCAAGGGTGGTATTGCCCCCACGGCATTTTTCAAACTATCTGCGCGTTGTACGCTGAGTTGAGAATTCTCCCGTCATCCCTAGCTATGATGACATTTCGAGTTGCTTCAGCAGCATTATGGCCAAGTTTGAATTCATGCAATAATGTGATGCGTATTTCTTGTGTAGACAGTATTTGCAGACTTGATCTAATCTTTCACAAAGTAAGGAGTTTGAACAAGTTTTTAGCATCAGCTTAAAGAGTAGAACTATAGTTTTAAAATGTGATGGTGTGTATTAGTCGAGAAATAATTTGCATACCACCTCACCTACATCTACAAAATGCAATCGGCCATTAATTTTGCACCAACCTAATGTAAAGATAGGAAAAGCTAAGCGGGTCCAATTAAATTTCCAAGTTTATTGGACATGGTTAATTTTTTTTGTTGGGCAGAATATAGGCATGTACAATTGTCGGTCTGTTTTGTGCGCACTTGAAAATTAAATAATTATTCGGCGAAAATTAGAAAATTACGAGAACATCATGATTGATGAGAGATAATTAACTGATAAACAGATTGATTGATAAACTGCAAAGAGAAAAAAAATGTCACCGCCGAAACGTAACAGGCGATTGTGTGATGTTTTGCAAACTACCAGGCTGTTGTTTGCTCTGGAAATGAAAGCAGCTTACAAAACCGTTTTGAAAAATTGAGCTTATTTTCAAAACCAACGTGAGAACTAGTAAGCAGATAAACAGTCATTTAATTTTCCCGGTTACTGAGCTCCTAGCCACTGAGCATGCATTCGAGTTAATAATTGTGAGCGTCAGTGAGGGGGCATTGATCGCTTTTTGACGGCAAGGTCTATAAAAGACCTTGTTTGATCTTCTGAAGTCAATTCTGCAATCAAAAGCTATTATTTTATTGCTAATCTTACGTCGTGAGTTATCACATAACTTTATTTAAATCAAAAGACTAACGCATTAATAACATCGTAGCATATTTTATTTTTTTTAATTCGAGTCCTAAATGTGTGTGATAAAACGAAAATTCCGAGCGCGATTTGAAATCGGGAAGCATCCATCTTGGATGGAGGAGTGACGTAGGTCGAGGTTTGCTCCCAGCAAGCTTTACATTCACTCAGTACTGCGTTCACTGCAACTTTCACAATGTCTGGACATGAAAGCAGCGAATCAGGTTTTGAGACTTACGAAGATATGGAGGCTTATTTTAACAATCTACAAAATGAATTGGACAACGATTTGGAGACCCTTGTGGATGATTTGGATGGTTTAGGCGTGAAAACATAGTTTCGAGCCTCTCCGACAGCGACCACACGACATTAGATGAGGAATCCAATATCGCCAAATCGACGGAAAATGTACCACACGCAACAAATTGGCAAGTACTACAATTCATATATTCATATCTTATTTAAATGTGAACAATTTCATGATATTAAAGTTTTAAATTAGGTATCAGTGCACAATGTGAAGATATGCCGACATCACAAGAGAACGTATGCTGTCGTGATTATGCCCAGTGGTTCGGCATGCATCACCAAAAATTCCGTCTTATCAAAAAGCGACCAGCTTGGGGATATACAAGTTACAGAGAATTTGTCCATTGGGTTTGGGTGCACATGCGAAGAAATAAAAGAGTTCTTTCCAGTTGCGATGTGACATCCATTCGAAAAATTTTCCCTTCACAAGAACATTGTGGTTTCAAATACTGTAAAATTTTATTAAAAGTAATTAAAATCCTCTTAAGCAATTTTCTTTATTTATTGGATCATAAATAAAATTTATCGAAAAACGAACTAAATTTCAGGTTATCAAATGTATTTTATTACATTGATATATTTTAATTTACAATCATCACTTGATATAAACTATTTCAGCCAATTAAATAATAAATGATATTATAACTGGAGATAAGCCTACCAAGCATCAGGTAAAGATTTTTTTACCTGGTAGAGGCGTCGGCCATGACAGCCGAGGTTCCTGGTTCGAACCCAGGTCGCAGAATTTTTCCTTCCATTTTTCGATAGAAAAATCTTTATTTATTTCAGCCAGTTTAAATGATAAATGTTTTAGCTTCAAAACATTAAACAAAAATTTGCTACTGTTAGCACCATTTATTTATTTAACTAGATTACTTAATAACATTTAGTGGGGTCTTAGGCAATGGCCCATAACTATACTCTGTCCAACGAAAGAAAACTGGGCATGTCTAATTGAAATTGGACACACCCAGTTTTTCTTTCGTTGGACAGAGTATAGTCCCCCCCCCTTTCTATTTGTGCATTTTCACCAAAAAAGTGGCTTCAAATCATAATCAAGTTTTTGGCAGCCAACCCCCTTTTTTATTTGTAGTTGGCTTCCATTAAATGCTTCAATAAACAAATGATGAATAGGATGAAATGTGTTTTTGTTAGATAGCTCATATATTAGAGTTTGGCATAAATTCAAATGAACATTCATAGAAAAATATTTTTTACAAACTTATTTAAAATACTTCTTTGCTATTCTGTCTTGAATGAAACTGCCTGAATGGTGTCTATTTTTCAATTTTTGTTATGCTTGCAAAATGGCTTTCAATAGATTGTGGTCTCGTTAAATACGGAATATTTTTCATGTGTTTCTCTTGATCGCCAATCAGTTGTATTATAGAATTATTATTTTCACTTTCCGGAGATAGTTCATATAAAATTCAAAAATAATTCCCCTTGACGAAGTAGCAGGAGTTCTGAGTTCTTTTATTTTTTTGAATAATTGATTTTCTCGGATATAGTATTTAGAAATGAAAACGAGCTCTATATTCTTACGTTTCTCATTATTTCCAATCGAATGTGGCCATCTGAACACTTTAAAACGTGTAGTTCATTTTGTCCGGTAACTGGTTGCTTTTTATCCGGGTGCCTTGCGCAAATTGATAGTGAGCTTAATACAAGAGGATCAATAGCAAAACAATAATTTTCAGGAGTCGCGATCGGAAAGCACTTATCTCTTCGACCAAAAATTATCCATTTCTTCTTAATTCATACTCAGGAAATTGATGAAACGATAAATTATTCACTACCTCTATTCTTACAGGCAAATACCACATAAGAATGAGGCATGATGAATATGCGATTTACCATTCAGGAAGATTGGTGGTAAATATCTACTCAGTAAGTGAGAAAATATCAGAGGCGGGTTCTTTATCTCAGCCGGATTTGCCAGCCAGCTGGTAGAGACACCTCAAAGATGACGTCATCGAATGGAAAATCAAGAATAACGCTAGGCTGAAACAATGATATGACGTCATCACCTGGTGTCAATGTCAGCCGGCTGACGAAGCCGCTAAGATAAAGAACCCGCCTCAGGAGACGTTAGAGAGAGAGAGAGGGCTAATTTTTAAGGCTGGGGGATGGCGGTAAAATCCATGTCAGCATAGTGAATTAGAGAAATAATTAGCATTAATTGCTTGTAAGAACCCATAGTTTCATTTTTTAAGTAAAAAATCACGCTATGGAAGCTAACCAACAATTAGGATTAGCATTAAAACATTAATTCGACCTCAGCAGCTTCCCTCCAATACGTCACTTCCGGAAAAATAATGGCTGGCGACAGGGGAGTGGAAAAGCGCTATATTTCGCTTTTCAAAGCATTTTTTAATATAGAAATTATGGACCAAAATTAAAAATTTTAGTCGGATTATTTTATATTTATATCAAAAAAATGATATTCTGTAAAAAAAATTATAATCGATTTTTTGCGTTATTAAAGGTTATAATAATTGACTTACTAATTGACACTTTTTTGTTTCCTATTAAATTATATTTATACGAGTTATATTACTTTTTCATTAAAATTTATATCAATGTATAATCTCATCTCAAAAAAACAACAAGAAAACTAAAATTTATTAGAATTTCCTCATATACGTAAATAATTCAAATTTTAATTTAAATAAAAAAAAGTTTATCAAAATTTTATTAATCTCAGAATACCTGCAAAAATTTTATAAACACTTTAAAATTTTTTATAAATTTATTAAAATATAAAAAATCTTTATAAAATATCTATAAAAATTATTTTACCCTCATATCAAATAATTCAAATTTGAAATTTTGGGTGATATGTCTATTACTTTTTACTAATATACACAAATTTTTAAGGCTACAGTATTACAAAACTATAACAAATAGGAAGGAAAAAGACATCCAAACATCGTTTCTAAATTCTTTATTGCAAACGTGCCATATGAGAATGTTTTTTAAGCTGACTGCAGTTCTATAGGTTTTGTTTTTGTTTGTTTTGTATGAAAATGGAGCCTACACACAAAGTAGTTATATAAAATTGAGCCAATCAACTGACAACAATGGAAATTATTATCATCTCGCGATCTTTAAGAGGGATTAACCGTCCTCATTTCTCAAATTGGTTTTTTGTTGCAGTAAAAAATGCCTCTCTTACTTCCAAAACAGTAAAAAATAGCCAAAGAAACGATGATGCTCAGCACATAACAACGTTAACATAACGTGATAAGTACTAGCGCCACTAGGCTTAAGCTTTAACTCTTTTTTGCCTTTGAACAATGACCAGGAAGATTAAATGACCGTGGCCTAGGGTTGTGAGGTGGATTTCAATAAGAGCTCAACATTAGACACGTTTTCGGAGGGATCTTTAAGGACATTTCTATTTTTTGACTCTGGCCATGGCATTCAATTGCCAGCCATTTCCCCTCATCAGACGCATTCCTCGAAGTCGTTTGGAAAAGACGATTCCAAATTCTCATGTTTCGCATTAATCCCAGACAAAGATCAGCTCTGGGAACAAGTGGCATCATGTTAAAACTTGAATCGATTATGCAATCCAAGATCCAATGTTTATTGCAGGAAAGCTAGCATTTAGAGGAATTTAAATAATAATCCTACAGTCGTAGTAATCGAAAAGGTATTGAAATGATTAACCGATAATTATACTTTTCAAACTGCTTCTGCCCATGGAAATGGACGAACTGGACATGACGAACATGGTTCTGGAGAGCTTAGAGAAATATAACAATGGCAGTGGGGTTACTCCGGTTGAGATTCGCAGGCACATCTTGATGAACTACGCTACTTAATATAGCGGAAAAACAATTGGCTTCTTGTGTGAGAGCTCTTCGCAATCAAACTCCGTACAATGGGTGAACCACACGCCTCGTTCGACGTGTCCCTCGATAGTTCTGCAAGAAATTCACAGAAGGTACGACTTTGTTGACTGATGCTCCCCGTTCGGATCAGGCTCATCGTGTTATGACAGAGGAATCTATAGCAGCAGCAGATCGGCTTATTCAAGAAAATAAGCGTGTGACCCTGGCTTAAATGGCTTCCTTGGTGCAGATGAGTTTCGGTTCAGTACAACACACAGTGCTTGACGAACTCCGCTGCAGAAAAGTGTCCGCCAGGTGGGTTCCTCGACAGCTGACGCAGAAACTGAAAGATCGTCGGGTTGATGCATGTCAAGAGCTGCTTAGGCGTTATGAAGAGGGGGGAGTGGATTTTCTAGCTCGCATTGTCACTGGGGATGAAAGTTGGACGCACGAAACGTTTCAACCGGAGACGAAACGTGCAAGCCAAGAATAGCGACATTCTTCTTCCCCGAAACCAAAGAAGCTTCGCAGACAGCCCTCTGCTGGAAATTCCTGTTGACTTTATTCTGGGATAAGCATGGTCCTATTCTGGACCACTACATGCCACTAGGTACCACAGTGACCAGTGCAATACGCACAAAGCGAAGGGGATTGCTGAATATAGGTGTTTTGCTTCAACATAACGTCCTACGTCTCAAGTGCCTCCCGCATCCGCCATACTCGCCAGATTTGGCACAGTCAGATTACCATATCTTTGATCCATTAAAGGAGCATCTTGGAGGGCAGAAATTCAAGACTGATGAAGATGTCCAATCGGCGGTGCATGAGTGACTACAGCGTCAACCGAAAGACTTTCTTACGCGGTATCAAAGCGCCTCCTACCCGATAGGTAAGTGCATTGAACTTGGAGGGGACTATGTTGAAAATAATGTACAAGCAAACATTCTCCCTACAGTAAACTAGTGGAATAAAATTAATTGCGGTTTTCATTTGATTCTACATCGTAATACAATAAAAATTCATATTGAAAAGCCGAAAATAATTCTTTTAGAATGCTCACAATGAAATTTTGCGGCCGCAATGGGTTTACCCAAGAAAATTCGGCATTGCATCCTTAACATTTTAGAATATCTAAGTTAAGCTATGAATATTGAATTGTTACTGTTTTTATTGAAAAATATTTCATAGGTTGCTGTGTAGGGAAAATGAAATGTATAGAAATTGCAGTTTTATTGTAAATCTTGTTGGTGTTAACAATATCCTCTTTAGAAGGATAAACGTAAGCTCTCCAACAGAAGTCACTATATAACAAAAGCTATGTGGGAAAATTAATTTCTCCAATTGTTGGCAGTTGCATCTCATAGATATTTGCTTCATAACATGTCTCAAGATATTAATAAAAAAGAAATAATTTTAACATGATAATGTTTTAAGGCTGGACATCATTCGGCAAAAAAAAGACACCAAAAGGCGTTACGGGAACAAGTTTTGCATTGTTGGCGCCTGCTTGAAGCACACGCGGGAACTGAAAAGTCACCTGACCATTGTTGTCTGAGCAACAATTTTTATTTAAATCTTTACTGCAGAGATAGTGTAAAGCACAGATTAAAAACACACAGATGGGGAACTTACTATATCGCAATATCAATTGTTTCCGTAGCCGACGAAAAAGACAGGCCGGGACACTAAAATGTCACATGACCAAAGTAGATAGAGCAACAAACGATAGAGAACGGCTGGCTATTCACACCTCGACAAAAAAAAATAACAAGGTAAATCAGTTTTTTATATGAAAAATCAAGTAACCTCTATTTAGTTTCAACATTTTTCATAATTTGACAACTTAAGCGCCTCTAACAATGTTAAATTTTGTCGCTAGACGGTGCTAAATCGCCCTGTTTTCGACTGATTTTTGAGAGACAGTTTGAACAATGGAGCAAGGCAAATGGACAGGCTTTCTCTTATCATTGTAGGCTATGGCTGGGGCAACACCAATGACATATATTAAAGATAGACTCCGAATCCTATTGTTGTAACTTGAAGCAAATTGGGAAGCTCCATGCCCAGAACTGTCATGGCTGAAAGTGAGTGAAGATGATGCAAAACACATGCCTAAACACGAGAGTAGCTGATTAATAATTCTTTCACACGCCGATCACGGAGTGATAAGTTCATCTTTTCTTTGACTTTGTATTTGAAGTATTTTATTATATTTTATAAACAATTTTTCGATCATGGTTTCAGTTTCAATTTCGTTTCGATTATCTTTCAGTAACGTATTTTCATTTTAGTTACGTATTTTTGATTTATTTTTGTGGAAAATGATTCCTGATCCTTTTTCTTGTCTGTTTGTACAGTTGTACGCAAAACAATTTTGAATAATGAATTTGAATTAATTATTCCTCGGGCTCAAAATCTTCAAACACAAAGCAGCCAGACAGCTAATTAATCCACGGCTCACTCCTGCCCAGAACTGTCATGGCTCAATTTGCTTCACTTTTTGCCGCTGTTAACAATAGGATTCGGAGTCTATCTTTAATATACGTCATTGGGCAACACCACCTAAAGAGAAAGTCTCTGCACGGAAACCGTCATACATTGTTACATCATCAAAGTAGTGCAAATTCAGGGCTTATTATTGGTAGAAATACGAATAATGCCCTACTTAGATGATGCAACAATGTATGACGTTTCCATGCACAGGCTTTCTCTTTAGGAGGTGTTGGCTGGGACCCGTTATATCGTTGGCCCCGTGCTCTTCAGCACTAATGTTTCCTATCGATCCTGTTCTCCAACTTGTTTTTGTCAAATGAAATAATTATCAAGTATAGAAAAGAATAGCAAAAACAGTCCACGCATAAGAATACTGAATACATGTGCTTTAACCTGTGGCAATACGGACGACGGAAGTTGAGAAAATTAACGTAGCATCTTGATTAATTACATAAGGGCGATGACAACGTTCATTTTATGTGTTACTATACATTAAAAATTATCGCTTTGTATATCATTATCCGTACTGGGTGAGGTGACGCTTATATTGCAGATGACGTTTTGGCCTCGAACGCGTGGTATAATTTCCTATCTGTGTGTTTAATCTGTGGTGTCATGGCCCACTAGATTATAGATTATCTATAATCTAGTGGGCCATGGTAGTGTAAAGGTAGTAACAGATAGTGCCATTATTCTTCGCTATCTTACCTACCAATTCGTGTAATGGCCTAACGTTTGGCTTTCAGTGTTTTGAATTAAGACTAATGAATCCTAGTGTATTGGAATAAACTCTTTTCCATTACAATAAATATTTTATTCTTCACAATTTAAAATTTATTATTTTGAAACATTTAGATGTTTTGATGCTTTTTGAAGTCTTCATCTTATTTATAATTTATGCGCTTTATAATCTAACCTAATTTTTATTTCTAAATGCTGGAAAAATGCTTTATACATGTAGTTATCGATTGTGTTGCACAGTACAGTCCAAGATTGCACGTAACGAATCGCTAGCAGTTTTATCAATGAACGAGTTGAATTCTGCATAATTGCGTAAATGATTCTCAAGCATAAATATGGAGGCAAATGGATACAACGGAAAATTAATGTTTTATTAATTAACTTTTTTTTTACTAGTCAATAATGTCAAAGAATACTGCATTCGTAATCACTTCAATCGTAAGAACGGTTTGCATTTTCCTTGAGATAATAGCTAATAAGTTAATAAAGAAATAAGTAATAATAATAAGACATCTTTTTATCTTGTACAATATTAAAAAAATACATGCAGCGATAAAAATTTTATACCTAATACTTATGCAAACGCAAAACGTACAATAGAAGCAAGTTTATAAAGTTATTATCTAATCTAATCCAAATATTATGACATATAACCCGCGTGACATGTAATAATTTCTATTTTGAAAAGACAATTTTTTTCAGTATTATCCGGGTTGTCTACTAATCTCCCAACTTTGAAAAAATTCATTTGACAATCTCCACCGCATTTTTTTTTTTTTTTACAAGGATGTCACGAAGGGTTGAATGATCAGATTTAAAACAAACAAATTACGTTTTCTAAAGAAAAATACAGGCAGTACGTAATTTCTTTTACGTATACTTTGTAAGTCCTATTTCAAAATGGCTTACAAAATAACTTAAATTTCTACAGTTACATTGAAATTTATCAATCGTCGATATCTTCTTCAAGGTGGGGATATAGCGGTTGTTCTGGCTCTATCGTTTCCAAGGATTGATGTAAAGCCGAAATATCGGCAGAATTCATTAAATGTATCGTTTGATCACCTTGGCCATCCACTGCTTCTGAACTGCTTGAAATATAAGTTTGTAAAAACAAATAAACACATTGATTATAAAAAACAGATAAAAGGATACCTACTGAACTATTAAGAAATTAAAATTTTACTCTTCTGATTCGATTTCATTCAAGCAGTATTGATTTGACCATTTATTTCCCGATACTAAGGCAAGCATTAGACTTTCTTTATAGTAAGCTGTCAATAAAATACTTCCTTCCGTTTGAGATGGTCCAAGATAACGAGGCATATAAACATCCACAAAAACGTGTTTGTAGATTCTTGAAAATATAGAAGGATAAAAATATAAAAGAAATGCTCATTTCCATAGAATGAGAGCAAAATATTAACCCACCTTTCATGCCTTTCGCTTGGTATTTCTGTAATTTCGACCGTGTTAATGTGCACCACGAATAAGTATGGCTGTTGAAAACCTTAAAGATAATATTTAAGTTTTTTGTCATTCAGTCGACTGACATATATTTGGCTTGAAATAGATTTTTCTTACTAAAAGCCAAAGGCATTCCTGTCCAGTCGACAAGCTTTTTCCTGGTTCTTTCTCCCCGAATGTCCACAAACACGCCGAACTCTAAAACAAATATTAGATAATTAAAAAAAAAAAAATCTTCAAGCTTAATAAAGCATAAATTAAAAAATTACTTTGAAAACAAAGAAGAAATTCTTCAGATTGCTCAAATGGTGAGACGAGAAGTACGGCAACGGGGAAATTGCCTTCGTCGTCCGATAACATTAACGACGTGAAATCTGAAACGTCGCTGTCGTCGAAGAATTCTAAATATGAATGCATAATCAGTATGAAGGCTCAATTAAATTAAAGCAACTCGTGCATGCCTTTATATTAAAAATAATATTGTGAAAATATAATTAAATTATAAGAGGCATTACTTGAATGAACATGAGATATTAATACATAACTTCCTTAATTAAAAAAATTAAAAATAAAATTAAATAATAATGATGATGAAAAGTCACGTTTAGTCCACAATAATCCAACTTTTGAGGTCTAGATATAATGTCCAATTGATGTCCAAATTGATGCGAGTTTTTTCTGATGATAATTCACTGGTAATGCCAATTTTCTTAAGACCAGAAGATTTTTAAGTTAAAAATCCAAGATAAGAAGTGATTTTTTTTTTACTGATGACGTTGAAAATATAGATGACGGAGGCTTTTTTAAATTTATTTGAGGTATTATTTATAGAAGTACCTGAAGTTGTGAAATCACTCAAATCCACTTTGACGAAGCTTTCAATTCCGACTAATATTGCTGTTCTGGTAAACAGAATGCTTGTACAAGGTATTTCTGTCATAAATACCTGAAAGGTTAATGCGTAAAGAAAAATAAGCTTTAATCTAACAATTGCACAGCTGTTAAACATCATTTATCCATGGGAAACTTATAATCAAAAATAATATCGGGACGGGAATATACTGAACGAGATATTTGCTCCAACAGAAGGACGGTCCAAAGAAAGGCACGGAATCTGAAGAGCTCTTTATTTGTATGAGACTCGTTAAAACAGCGTATCATTCTGATACTTTAAAAAATTTCATTGTCGAATGGTTATAGAGAAAGCAAAATATTTACGCAAAATACACCGGTTGGACAAAATAATGGAAACACTGCCATTGCCAACGTAATCGTACTAATGGTTCTGTCCAACTATTTATTAGCGTAATGATAATCTTTCGTTGTCCCTGGTTAATGTGGACCTTTAAAAGTACTTTCATATTTCGATATGCCTGTTGGTATCCTGATATTTAGTTGACTGGCCATCTTGTCAGATCTTCAACGAGTGCAAATTGTTGGAGCCCGACTAGGTTACAAAAGTCGCCGTTACTGTATCAAAAGTCACAATTGTATACGGTGTTAGTAAGAAAACGGTCTACAAAACACAAGAGTGGGAGGAAGCCGATACTTAATGACAGACAGGAGGGCATTGAAGAGGTTCCTCAACCCAATAAGAGGACCACACGGGACGATAGTGACTGCAGAACTCAATCTTCCCATTTGCACAGAAACAGTGCAGAGGAAACTTCACAAACAAAATATTTATGGACGAGCTGCTATTGCCAAACCACTTGTTACCCAAGTCAATGCAAAACGAAGGCAACATTGGTCCTGTAAGTTCCAAACGTGGTCTGTCAAGCAATGGTCCACATTCACATTATTTCCCAACGTGGTCTGGAGAACATCAGCAGAAGTATACAATTCAAAGGAAAGGAAATGCTTTCCTCCAACCACTCTGAAAGAACTGGTGTTTTTTTTTTTTAATGAAGAATGTTTGAACACCGCAGAAACAATCCAGGAGGTGTATGCGTCCTTTCTAAGACTGATTTAGGTTGTTTTACAAGCAGAAGGCAGACCTATACCTTACAGATTAAGTTTTTATAGGGGTTTCCATTATTTTGTCCAATCTCTGTATCATGTACTTAAAATATGTATAAAAATCGGCTATGACAAAATTTACTCAAGTCTGCTTTGTCTAGCCGAAGAATGGGATTGAACGAGTTGATAAAAGATTACGCTGTTAACACTAATATCATGGGGGAATACAATCATAAAATAGAAAATATTCACGAATAAGTAGTCTGGTTTATACATATGCTTTCAAATCAGAACTTGAATAAACCAGGCAAAAAAGACCAACATATGATTTTTATCTGATAACTACTTCTTTTGAACATTAATCACCAAAAAAAATATTATAATATACGGTATGGCCAAAAAAATATCCGATCACACATCCAAAGTAGAAGATTTGGCTGTTCACGCGGGTTGATGCGTCATCGAATGATATAAAGTGCTGGTGGAGGATTGGGAGCTCATACGTGCATTAGACAGACAATGGAGTAAGTCGGCAGAGCTCAGTGATTTCGAACATCGTATGATCATCGAATGCTGCTGTTGTGTGAAAATCGGTTCGTGAAATATCCGCCTTGCTACAGGTACCGAAATCAACGCCGAGAAGTGAAAGTGCACCAGGACGATTATTGGTTGGTTGGTTTCTTAAAATTTTGTCGTCGACTACTAAGGTCATTTTGCGCCTTTTTACACAAGTTATATCTGTACGTAGCCCGGGACAAACACAAACATCCACGCCTGGCGGGATTCGAACCCACGACCAGGTGGACTCGAGAACTATAAAGCCATTGGAAGAACTGGTATGCCAAAGGAATTTAATGATCGCAGCCGTCGAACCTTCCAACAGGACAACAATTCAGTCTATACATTGAATCTTGTGCGTCCACAATTTGACATGGGTATTTGAAAACTTGACTGGCCTTAACAGAGCCCCGATATAAAAGCTAGTGAACACTTTTTGGACATATAGGGCTTAGATTAGGTGCCGTAGCCGGACTCACTGCAACTGGGACGCCTGGGAAAGCCATTCCTGGATCCATCTATCAAAATCTGGGGTAAATTATTCCCAGACGTGTGCAAGCTGTAATTGAGGCAAAATATGGACAGACATCCTATTAATATATGCCTCAGGAATCTCTTAGTCTACAACGGCGGGTGTCCGGATATTTTTGGCCACATAGAATATTTAGTCAACTTTTACGTGGCTGTAGCCAGGCATTTAAATGATACAAACCTTATGACCAACAAAACAATTCGTTCGATAATTCCATTTTAGAACATTAATTTTGGAAGAGGTAGCGGCACAGAGATAGGTCACATCGGGTGTTTGATAATACTCGAAACGGTGACAAAGAGTGATGTCCTCTAAATGGATCATGGTATTTGTCAAGAATTCGTTCTTTCCTGATGTTAACGTGGCATTCAATGCTGCCAAATCGGCTTGAAATAAAAGCTGGTGATTTTCTTCAGTTAAGGCAATTTAGAAAGGACAATTAGAAAAATCGGAAAAACATTTGATTAAAGCTAGAGTGTTCACGAACTTGTATAAAAATGTGCATAAAACTATTACAAGGAATATTTACCTGCGATTATTAATACGCAATTCAAAGATTCAATAAAAGCAATTTGAAATACGTTCTTTGGGCCTCTTATTTTTGTTGTTATTGCTTGTTCTCTAGTTGTGTTTAGGTTTATTAAGAACAATCCTTCCTCGGCACCGAGAAAAAGCCACTACCAATATAAAGAAAAATAAAATACAGAAAAGTAAAATTAAATTAAATTAAATGAAAATATTTTAAGTTTTGTGATAAATTTTTAGGTGTTGTTAAACATGGCAACGTTAATATAAATTTTCTTAAGCAAAATAAAGTATTTTTAAGCTTTATATGTAAGAATAATGGAGAACCAATTGAAAAATGTTACTTAATAAAAATATTAAATAATTAATGAATCTAACGTTTCCAGGCGAGTCTGTCCAGGACTCGCCTGAAATTCTCTTTAAAAATTATATATTTAAAAATTATTGGTATGTAAATTATTTTTAATTATATTAAATACTGTTGCTTTATTAAATTGATTTGAATATATTAAGTTGGAATCAAGTGACGTTATTTATTGAAAAAGCATTTATTACATCTTCATTATATTGGTAGGCGCAGTTAATATCCATGAGAGTGCTTCTCTCCAATCGGAGTATGATAGAGCCCACAAAATCCTGCAAAAACAAATAATTCAGATAAATTAGAAATTAACTTCACTTTTATTTAATTAACCCAGATATAAGAGTATAATTTAACATGAAAAAATTCTCTTTTTAAGAATTGTTACCTCGGTGTTTACTATGTAACTCGTATTTTATTAGGAGCTTTAGCAAAAAACTTAATTATAAGAATGCACGGTAACTTGAAAACTGATTACAAATTCTGTTTTCAGAAATGTGACCAAGTCTTAGCTCGGCTCTATCAACTTTTCAGGATTTTTCGTGGACCCCTCCAAGTCGAATTCACGTGCTAAAACAGTGAGCGTAAAGAATACCAAGATAATGGCATGTCGTATAACAATAGAATCGTCAAGAATGAATACACTTACTTTATATTTTAAGTATTGTTGAAGTGAGCACGCGACGATCGCATTGTCGTCGCACGATTGCTCAATTGCTCATAATAGATTAATAAATGTTATTTCTGCTTCATAGCTAAAAATCCTTCTTGGAATGTTTACAAGATTTTATTTTACAAAAAAATAGAAATTAAAACTTGCACGAACGCAAAAAGCCAAAGTTTCACTGCACATTCCAATTCACTTTTTACTTGCTCCGTTGAATTTTGGTCGATTAAAACTACGTAAATGTGGATTTTATTTTGCTAGCGTTATTACGATATTCATTGAGATCTAATATAGATCTTGATCACAAGATATGGATATTCTCATTTTTATTTTTTGATCATTGCAAGAAGATAATTTATCAACAAAGAATTTTTGAAATTATAGTTTAAAATAATCGTGTTAAAGTATGAAAGTATTTCGCTCCTGGAAATAAACTTTTTATGGTGGCCAAGAAAGGTCTTTGCAGTTTTACATTTTGAAATTAAAAAGCGCATATTTTCACTTTAAACCAGTTTTATTATTCGAAAGAGTTACAATCGCTTCAATCAGTTTCTCATAAATTAATATTTAGCGACAAAAAATTGTCTCATTCCTTTCAAATGCGTGTCATTATGTCAGGTTGTGAGGAACTAATCAGAGGTATTATCCCCGTCCTTTTATTACGATTTATAATTTCAGTTTCACAATAGCAATATATTTACTGAATCATCTGCAATTTTCTCAAAGGCCCGTTTCCATAATTGCTTCATGACCAAATTTGGAACCATTATAAAATGCACCCTGTAAAATAAATATACAGGCAATTGTTAAGAAAATTTATTGTTTCTTTTAAACTCTAAGTTGATTATATGAATATGGAAATATGCTTTCTAGAAATATCCGGACATTTTAAAGAGCTGTTTTGAAGACTTGGTATAATAAGCTCAATGCGAATCAGTTAATACGAGTTCTATTCAAAAAGGTCAAGAATACAGTAAACTATTTGTTCAGGTCTAATTCAGGTTTATGGGATAGGTCTTTTTCAAAATAGTCTCCACCTTTCTTTAATGCATATGGCTAAACGTTTCTTACAATCCGCAATAAACGTTTAACCATTCGCTTCCACTTTTTTAATTCGCACTTAATAGTCGCAGAGTCAGAAAATTTTTGTCCTTTTAACATAAAGGTGTAGCTTCAGCTTGGGGAAACTAAAGGAACTCACACGGGGCCAAGACAGATTCTTTATATACAGGGAGTCTCAAAAAAATCTACTATCAGGTTAACTAATGTAACAGAATGGCAGGAGATCACAAATTTGAATATTTGCGAACATGATTCTTTAATTACATTTGTCTTCTGTAATTCGAGCCTTTAAACTTGTCTCTATGTTCAAAAATAATGTTTTTATAGTCATTCAAAGTGTTAGTACATTTTTGAGACACCCTGTAGATAGAGTATGGAACACATTCAATGTTTTGTTTTTGGTTTGTTTGTTTTTTTCAGATAAAAAAATATATGGCTGTGCGTTATCGTGGTGGAGACGCCGCCAACTACTTGGATAGAGTGCTGATTTTTTTTTTTTGGCAGTGGCTACGTACAGTGCAACCTTGTACGCCTTCCGTTCAATACAAAGGAAGTGGCTAGCTATACCGCCATCTACCAACAGTTTCAGATTCCAAACTTTCTCTAATTTCGAAACAAGCAATATGGCAGATTCCCATCGCTTAGTGGAAAAATGCAACGTTTTAAACAATTTTATCTTAGCTTCAAGCAGCTAATATGGGATAGAATGAATATTGTTAATTGGGAAAAACTTTACCATCTTCCCTATCTGGTTAAATTGAACTATCTGACCACGACGTAATACTAGCCGCCACTTCTACAATACTAGTACGTGGACGATAACGCTTCGCTCACGGCGACCCCGAATTTTAAACATACCCCCAACATATTTGGTTACAGGGGGCAGTTGGTTTCCCCTCGGCCGGTTACAGGGGCAGTTGGTTTCCCCTTCTACAATACTAGTACGCGGACGCCATCGCTCCGCTAAGGCTTGGGTCACACTAGCGTAAAACGCCGCGTAAATACGCCGACGTAACGACGCCAGTGATGTCACTTTCGGTAAATAGCATGGCGCCGCGCTTGGCGACGTCGTTACGTCGGCGTATTTACGCGGCGTTTTACGCCAGTGTGACCCTAGCCTTACGCTCCGCTCCAGCGTCCCCTGCCCGCGGCGCACGCTCCCTCGCTTCGCTCACGGCGACGTCGATTTATATACGTACCCAATCTATTTGTTTACAGAGGGCAGTTGGTTTCCCCTCGGCCGGTTACAGGAGGCTAATGATCTGTATATTTTAGTGGTCACAGAAATGGCTGCCAGAAAGTTACGGGATCTCATTTTATGGTTAAACCTCAGTTAACCTAACCCAACACTAGAACGCTCAAGAAATACTGGCTTACCTTTAAGGCATGGTTCCTTTCGACAATGGCTAATCCAGAAAGCAGAAAAAAAGAAAATCTGAAATCCACACGACCGTGACATGCCAATTGTGTGGTTGCTATAACAACAGCTAGCCAAAACACGCCCTCTAATGTCGGAATCCATACAATACTGTTTTGATTCTGTCGGCAGATGGCGGCACAGCTTGCCACTTCCTTTGTATTGAACGGAAGGCGTACAAGGTTGCACAGTACGTAGCCACTGCGTTTTTTTTTTCATATACGCTGCTGCAGCTTTTTCAAGACCGATACGCTGTATGTGGCGAAACCTCATGTTGGCAAACTGACCTATGGAAAAAGGAAATAACCAACACTTTCCCGCTGATTTGACAACTTTGGCTTTCCCAGCGTGGGTCTCGAAGATGATTTACAGCTTGGTTGTCTTCCGGATCATATTGGTGTAACCATAATTCGATACCAGAAAATTGTCTCTGTAGACAGACACCATCGACTCTCATCTTATTTTGTTTGGGAGTCTGTAACCGATGATATTACATGGCGCATGTGGAGAATTGTGATGCCCAAAGCGATAAAGTTCTCGCACTGTTATTCGTCCATAATCGCAGCAGCTGTGTTTATGGATTGAAGTATTAAGTGTTCCAGCTACACCTTGGTTTACTGTTGTTTCTGAGCCTTCTTGAAAAGTCCTTGTAGAATGTAGTAGAACGGGTCAGAACGTCTTCACCAGGAACTGTTGATCTACTTTTTCGTTGTAGTCTATCGAAGACAAAACTGATGAGACAAAACATTTCTATCCGAAGTAGGAGACACTACGACGCTATAACCTGGAGGATACTTACAAAAGACCCAATTTTTCAAATATATCACGCCTTGCAAAACTGGAGTTAAACGGATATAGTTAGAATAAAAATATAAAATTTTTCAGATATTTTAAGGTTAATAAAATTTTGATAGAATTTTTATAAATTAAACTTTGAATAATTGGAAATTTTATTTTAATTTTTCTGTTGCTTTTCGAATTAAGGTTTATTTTAATGATATAATATACATCATTATGATAAAATATTAAAATCATTATTTAAATCTTAAAAACGATTAAGCATTTTCAGATGGAAAATGAAATTATCCTTTATAAAGAAAATTATCCTTTATAAAGAAAATTATGACCTTTTACCTAGGCTTTAAATGAATGTCAAATGGGAAGGCTTCTAGTTTGATAATTAAGGGGAGGTCCGACTTCGCGATGTTCATCATTAGTCCTGCTTCGAATGAGGAGATAGAATTGTGAATAACGACGTTTCCATCAGAAAGAATGATAGAGAATTCCGGGAGATCATCGTCTTCATCATTGTCGTAGAATTGTAATTCTTTATTCGTTAATATTGCATATCTTCTAGTCCAATGTCTTCCATTTTCACTATACGAGAAAGTTTATCTCAAAAATTTTACAGTTAAAATTTCATGGTTTTTAATAATATAGGTTCAGTAAAAACAAATACTAACTTCTAAGTTTCCAAGATTGTTTAATCAAAGCTATTTTTTAACATACTACATTAAGCAATCTCTAAAATTATGTTAGAGCTAATTTTCATAACCTCCTCTATCAATTTAAATATATATATATATATTTTTTTTTTGAATTTCATAACAAATAATTAACCTCGATATTTTGAGCAGAAATTCATTCTGTTTTGACCTGTGAAATTTTGGCTGTAAGAATTTGATACAATTTGACCAGCTCGAATATAACGGTTGAAAATCTGAAAAGGTGAAGAACGTGACGTGTACTTATCCATGTAGATACGTACTCAATGAAAGTCTATGCCGTAGAGAATTTCTTGATGGTAAAATTGATTCCATTACCTGCTATTAGAAGTAGACAGAGTTGATTTTAACATTAAGAGCCCCTTGTGCAACCCGAGCTTACCAATAAGCACAATATGCAACTGTAACCATACATCACATGGAAAACTCCTTTCATTGATTGATGAGAGTAGCCCTCCTTTGCCATCTTTGTGACGGTAATGAATAGCTCACGGCTTTTGGTGTCATCGAGGCTTTATCTAGGGTGACCACCCATTGCCATCTATTATGTGGAAGGTACCGCCCGTGAAGTTTCTTGGCGTTAGTGAAGCGTTCGCGAATGTGACGTTCTGTCAGACAATGAGCACGAGCCTTAGGCCGACACTGTAGTTTCAGATTTACTCGAATGATGCATCCGACACGAGTATGTTCAGCTTCTTGGCAATGTGGCTTTGTATAAGTGGTTTCTCTAAAGACGACATAGCTCAAACTCTTTTTATGTTGGCTGTGCTATGGGTAGGCTGGGTTCTGTTTCCGATTCGTTTTTCAATACGGTCCCTGTTCTGAAGTGGAAGCTATTTGTTCCTCTGAATATCATTACTGATGGTACCTTTACTTACGACGATAACGTGCTTCTTGCACTTTCCAATTATTACGGAATTACTGAAACCTGTTGCGGAAAGGGCACATATGTACCTTTCCCAAAACGCGTTCAATTTTGCTCCCATTTTAGACTTAACTTTGTCAGCAGCTAACCTTGTCCGTATTCTACAGTGCACGTTCTTTAAGGCGCGTTGCATGATGTAATCATGAGGTCAGAATCGTTCATTCAATCGTTAACTGCCTCAACCCTCTATATAGAACTGTTTTCCGAAATCTGTATAATTTTATATAGTAATTTAACTAAAAACTAATTAAACTAGAAAGATCTTAGTTTCTTTTATATAAAAAACTTACTCGGCGATTTTCACCCATCCTTCCATTTGTCTTGTCTCCTCGACATCAAATGAAGATGAAGAAGTTAGATTGTCAAAGTTGAAAGAATCTCTTCGGCATGGCAAAGACTCAGGTGTTGACAGAAATCGAGAGTGCACAGCCGATGATGAAGGCTTCGCTAATGGACTGTCTTTTAAAGATTATTAATAGAGATGCTCTTAATTTTAAAATATTTTACTTTCAGTAACAACACTTTAAAAACTATCCATGGAATCGTTAGCAATTTATTTTTATTTCAACATTACTTGCATATTGCAAACCGAACATACGTGCATATTTTTAACACTATAACTTAGAAACTTAAAAAACAGAACCCTGATTCAATGAATATTTCCCAGCAATTTGAATAGATAGGTCGATGATGCGTTCACCGCCTTCGGCAGTGAAATTAAACTTTCTTCATGAACTCAACAATTTGTCAGTATGGAAGTGGAAACAAATAGACAACGTCCCTTCAGTATGGACTTATTGATTCATAGAGAAGATAAATCAATCGATTTTTTTACAGGAAGCTGAATTTCGTTCCCGCTAAAATCCACGAACGTTCTCACCATTGCCACTTCTACAAAATGGTCGTTTTTAATAAACTATGGACTCTGCGATAACGGCCCATAAAAGATTTGGAATTTTCCAAGATTAAATTTTTTGCTCACCAAATGTTATAAAAATGATTTTATAGACCACCTCATTAAGAGGTTCCAAATGAATATATGATGACTAAGACATTTGTAAGTTCAGATTATACAGGGTGATTCTGAAAAAGTGTGTATAACTAAGCAATGACAGGTGACCAGAATGAACGTTTTCTTTTAATATAATGTCGGTCCGAATTTGAACGCTAACTGAGATATGAACAGAAATAAAAATGCCGCCACCAAGATCAACAAGTTAATAACTCAGGTTTGCAACGCTTAGAATAATGAATTTTGGAGGAATAATAGGGTGCATAAAACTGTATAAAATCGTAACAGTGCTCACATGCGAGTACTAACCAGCACGTGTCACGATTTTGAGTCGTAACTCTGAAACTACTCGTTGGAATTCGATCAAACTTAACGGTATGCAGAGTTTTATGTACCCTATTATTCCTCCAAAATTCATTATTCTAGGCTTTGCAGAACCTGACTTATTAACTTGCTGATCTTAGTGGCGGCATTTATATTTCTGTTCATATCTCAGTTAGCGTTCAAATTCGGACCCACATTGTATTAAAAGAAATTGTTCATTCTGGTCAACTCTATCATTGCTTACAGTTATAGACACCTTTTCAGAATCAGCCTGTATAACGAAAAAATTTTCGTCCTTCCATTCAACCTTACCAAAGACAGTTTTGGCTTAGCCATTGCCTCTACAAGCGGTAAAAAATTGAAGAGCTTATTAGCCACCGCTAAAGACAAAAAACATACATGCGATAGATCTAGCATTATGAAATGCGGCGATAATTTTGGAACAGACTTTTTATATTGCAACTCTCTTCCCCTTGACTTGAAACACACACACACCAAATATGCCTGGCTCTGGAAATGGCGGTAAATAGGGATACTCTAATTTGAATCGCAATATTCACATAAATGTAAATCCCAAAAATCCCCATTCTTTCTACTTCTGTCATTTAGGAGTCTGTCTGAAACGTCGATGATTTTTATAGTTTCCCACAATCTTTTATGAAAAGCATTAAAAGTCATAGATTCCATAAAAGCATAAAAGTAGAAACTCTAAGAATTTTGGAGGTAATATATGAAAATTAAAAAAATACCTAAGGGCGGAGAATATCGTGCGGTCGATTGAACAGGAAGGGGCTGAATTGAATACATCGAATCAACGCTATCGTTTCGTCCAAATATTCGACCCCAAAATGCCTGCAAAGATGAATTGATGTTAAAATGAAACTTTGTTATCATATAAGTGTGTGGATGATATATAATATATTCAAACAATACTATAACCTATCCAAAGTAAGTTGGAATGGGGGTGTCCAATTAAAGTGTCAATTTCAATGTTTAACAATCGAAATCGAAGTGTAACCAGTTACGCTGGTACAGATAATTCGTAAATAGGAAAATTCTGTTATTGTTGATTGTCTGGCTGACTTCTGTGCAAACGACCTTCATGTATAGTGCTGAAACTATTTCGATCAATTTAAAAATAAATGACTTTATAACTCTTGCAATAATTGGTTTGAAAAAGACATGAAATTTAAATTAAAATTTAGCGAAATGCATTTTCATATCGATTATAATTTATTTACATGTTTTACGTTGAAATTAACATGTGAATAAGGCCATTAATATCAACGTTTGTTTTTCTACAGGGTGATCGAAAAGTCAGGAAAAACTTTAAAACTAAATAATTTTCACACGAAGGCAGATAAAAAGATTGTTTGCACAGAAACAATTGAAATGGAGTTGGATTTTATTTTTCAGGGAAAAAAAAATTAATGCTAGAATTGTTCGGTTTTTGACCAACAGATGGCGTTGTTAGGTTACAGACATTAGAGTCACTTTATAAGAAGAGTATCGCAATCGTCTTGAGCGACGCCATTTTGAGTTTAATTCTTCTCTGCATACAAAGGGCAGTATGGAGATTACGTTGTTTTGTGAACATTTTTTCATAGTATTCACACCGCATTTCGAGTAAAATTTTATGATGTAATATTTTACAATTTGTAAATTCACTTAATACATGATAAATAGGTTTTTTGATATATTTAACGTGGTAAAAATAAAAGATAACTCTACTGCTCAAATTAAATTGTTACATCACTTTTTTAGGTCATCAATAACAAAATATAATCGTTAACTTATAAAATTTCATAAATTTAATATTTAATGCAAATGAATGTAGAAAGAATTTTAGGTTTTACATGGTATTTATGAATTTGAAATTTAAAAAAATAATAGACAAGTTAATATTTATTTTTTCTATTTTTTTTCTTTTTCATTTTCACGTCGTTTTTGCACTGCTTAAATTAAATCTCGGCCCGGTGGCCGAGAGGGCTGGGGCGTACGTAGGCTTTCCAGTTCTCGAATCCGTCGGGTCGCGGGTTCGAATCCCGCCGTGGGCATGGATGTTTGTTCTTCCCAGTTGGAATGTAAAACATTAATTTCCCTTTTCTACTGAATTTTGTGCAGTTTACCGCGCAACAATTTGGCATAATGGCCCGAATAAAGCAAAAGCTAATTAACGAAATTATTCATTTCTAAACCTTAGGAAAACTTTGTTTATTATTAATACATGCAACTGCTATCGATAAAATAGTTTCTGTTTATCGATTGAAAGTTACTATTTGTTGATTAAAGTCTCAAGTGCTCCCAAGTAAGTTTCAAAGCTCACTGAAGTACATAGAAACGATTAGCAAGCATTCACCCGGGAAAACTCAAAATGGCTGCGATTATGCCAATCAGAAGCCTTGCGGCACAGTTCACTCAAATGCGGTACTCTTCCTATAAAGTGACTCTAACAGACATTAGAGTCACTGTATAAGACTAACAGACATCAGTTTAGGCACATTTTCAGAAGTTAGAAAGAAGAGTAGCACTCGCTGCAAACACTATTTCGGAAGCCGATAGTTATAGTTGTTCCGTCTCACCAATGGAGATGGCTTCTTCCAACAAGACAATGTGCCAGGCCATGGTGCTCGTACTACAAAGCGCAAACGATGCAAATTAATTAAGAATGAAATTCACCAACAATCAAATGACACCAAATATTGATGCATTTGATATGCGTTATATTAAAAACATACAGGAAGACTTCTAATAAAGCAGACACACAAAAAAGCCATCCACCTCCGTTCGAAAACTCAGTGCGTTTAGTGGCTCTGTAGAGAGTGCGAGGTAATAAAAAAAAAAAAAAAATTCGATGCGATTCTGGGGAGAAGTTGCGCAACTTACCAAGCATCAAAGCGAAGTCAGAGACAAAATCCTCTTCCAAGGAAAAGGCTATTTTTTTAAGCGGCCTATTTATAAAAAAAAAAAATCAGCGCTCATAACGTAAACAATAAAAGGCTAAAGGCAGCTGCGATTTTTTAGAGTCGAAATGAAAAGTCATACTGCACTAAGAATAAACTTATTGTTGGCGTTTGAAGTTTATTTTATTTTATTAATTTTATAAAGTGTCCGCGGCTTAGAAATGAACGAACAATGACAAACGAAAGCAAAAGATGAAAAAAAAAACAAAAAAAAACATCACAATGGATTGGAACACAGTCCCATGTTACTCCAGCCTACCACATATATTACATTTTCATCTTCGCTACATCTATTATTAGACACTTACCACGTGCTACACTGATACGCCGTTTTTGCATACCACAAATAGATTCTCGTTTCTTCCTCGGAGCACCCAAGACTTACATACAGGGTGTTGTTAAATTTCATGTCAAAAATGATAGGGTGATGAAATATGCAATTCTAAGCAAAAAATATGAACATGGGTCCAAATTTGAACGATAATGAGATATGAACAGAAATAAAAATGCCACCACTAAGATCAACAAGTTAATAACTCGCTTTCTATAACGCTTAGGATAATATAAAAAAATTTAAATTTCATATGAAACCCAATACATATCATTATAGTATTCCATAAAAATAGTGCAATAAGTAATAAATAAACAGCTAAAATAAGGTGGATAGTGATAACGAACAAGTTTCTTTTTAGTCTAAGTTGTTCGCAATAAATAATAGTTATTAATTTAAAAAAAATAAATAAATAATAATTATTATTTATTGTATTTCAGGGTTTTTGTGTCTCGTCCTTCTCTCATATATTTCCGTTTATAAAAATAGTGCACCAAAAGATAGCCCGAAATGTCCACTATATACATACGTTTGAAAACTGGAGCTACGTCACTTTGAATAGAAATTACACCCCTTTTCCCTCAGGGGGTCCAAATTACACGGGCCTCCCTTATATACTAACAATAAAATTATATAAGATACGTAAAGGCCGACGAAAGAGCTATAATTACATGCAACAAATGTTCGAGTGGGCGTTCTTTGTGACACGGCAGATATGAACTGCTTTGTGCTATGAGCAAAAGCAAACTGTACGCCGCCTTCTTTTTTGCCTTACTACCTTGAGCGGCAATATTAACAGAAAGGCTTGAGAAGCATTTTTTCCCCAGTAGTTTTTTTTTTCACATGATAGTCCACCATATTTCAATACCTAACCTAACCCTCCCGAGACCGTGCTGCATTGGCCGTAACGACTTGACATCGCCATATTTGACAACGAGGCGTGGGCGGCCCATCCGCTGTCTGACATGGGTTGTAACCCCTCGTTGGGTGTACTCTCGATAGACCCTTGCAACGGTTGTGCGGGAAAATTGCAGGCTGTTGGCGAAATCTGATATTGAGGCACCCATACGTCTGGCACCAACAATCATCCCCCGTTCAAATGCGGATAGCTCTTATACATATAGATTGAACATAATAAAAATAATTGTGCAAATTAATTTATCCTCATGGAAGTTAAAATAATTAGTTTATTCTACAATGGTATAGAGTAAACATGATTAAAAAATAATATTTGACTGCCCGTTAGACTTTCCAGATGGAACGTTTGGAGAATTAATGCCTAAATGCTATTCGAAACTTTTTTTGGAGAATATTTTTAGAAAATTTTTGACAATGTTTTCATCTTTTAATTTGTAATCTCCTAATAGGGACAAATATTTGAAAGTGAAAGAAAATTTAAGATAAATTTTTTCCTTACTCTTTTATTCCTAAGATTTTTAAGAGTTCTTCTGATAAACTTGATGATTTTAGCGTGGTTACTGAGAGTTCCTTCGATCTTTCCAACTTTGACGGTGTGGGTTGTCTGCAGAAAATGATAATAAAATAAGATTAAATCACTGATGAAGGGCCGTCATTTTAATTTCGAAAATGATAAACTTCGTGATTTTTTTCACTTTAACCTCCATCTTTCGCACGGTGTCATCCAGTTCATCGATTCTTTGATTAGCTAATTCTAATTTTTCATTTAATTGTTTCACTTCAGCAAATAGCTTCAGTTTGTCGTCTTTCAAACGCTGAAGGTGATTGATGAACGTAATTAAATTGTTCTTCACTTTCTGATGTTCTCCTTCAACAGAAGATAGTTTTTCGTATAAAACATCAAGGCACAACTGAATTAAAAAAAAACCAAACAAATTCACCTTATGAAAAATAACAGATAAACTTAAAACATGATTATCATAAGACATTTAATAATTGGATCCTTTACTTCGGAATAATAGTTCGGAAAGTAACAACGTAAGAATTCATAAGTTTTGAATATTATACGCCCACCCTCAAATTTTGTGATCAAGTTCAAAATTTCTAATCGAGAACAATGGAACATTGCTAAGCAATACTCGTAGTTTGAAATATTATAATGCTTTCGATTTATAAAGAATGGGATATTAATTTTAAAAAAATTCCTCGATTAATTAAAAAAATTAAAAACTTAACAAGCGTTTAATGGATCATTGATTATGTACATAATGGTGAGCGTCATGCTTGCTTTTAATCCGGTGAATACACAATCGATTGGCCATCTAAACAAACTCCGCCTGCTGTACATAAAATCAATTTTTCGATTTGGATGAATTATCTTTACGTGCTCTCTCATGGTGTTAGCATTTTATTACAGAGGTGATACATGTACATCGGTTTCAAATGTATGCAGCTCTCATAGTTAGCTGTTCTCATGATTATGCACACGTTTATAAGTTTGAGTTAGACAGCCACGTAAGTGGACGAGTACGGCTGTCCTTTTGGAAAATCCATGTTTTTTACTGCATAATCCAATGATATTTGTTGTTAGGTATATTTAGAAACCTATATTGCAAATAAAGGCAGCAAAAGGCAATATATTTTGTATTTTAAGCACGATTCACATATGATGTTCTTTTCTTGACCTAAGTGAAGTCCATAACGTTAGGTACCATAAGCGTGTTTTCAGTTGTGCTCAGATATATGTTTTGTTATTGCATTATATACAATTTTTTTTTAAGTATGCTTCCGTGTGGAACACTGGGTTGATAAACTTATCCCAAGCGGGCTTAGAGATGGCACATGTTTTTATACTGTATGCTTTGTCTCCAAAGAAAAAACAAGAGGGCAGTTAACCTGTCGTAATTAGTTAACACAGATAGTCATGCAATAATACGAAGGCAGTTTTTTTTTTTATTAGTGATAACACGATTGTATATACACCAGGAAAGGGATCCAATGTTTCTCGCTTAATATACACGTTACGATGGTAACAGTTTACCGCACAGTAAATGGACTCTTCACATCCGCTGTGCTACGAAGGATAGCATCGTCTGTGAAAGACCGGTCTAAAGGCATCGCGATGGTGCATTCCGCATCATTTGACGGGATTGCAGAAATGGGAACGATTACGATGCTACGCAAAAGGATGGCTTGATAACTTGGAACGCTAAGAGCGCGAAAAGGCTCGATATCATAACGATGGCCCCGATCGTATGAGCCCAAACTGAAACGCCAATCGAACGAAAGTCAAAAGTACTTCAGAATCCCAACAATATGAACGATGGTGATTCTGGTGTCCGCTTCGAACTGTTCCCGAAGTTCTGCAAATGATATAGACTGCTCCATTTGCACCATCCAGAGAACAGGTGTACTACGGCTTCCACATTGCTGGCAAGGGTTTCTACACAATACTGGGGACTACACTGAGGGACTAAATTTCATAGAGCGTCTTGTATTGGTTGTAACGGTATAGTTGCTGCTAATAAAGAAACAATCTTTGTAATAAACAAACGGTTAGCCAGTCAAAATGCAAATATCGGAAAACATGACCATTAGGGATCCAGCGCAATGTTGGGCTAGCTGCAAGCGCTTCATGAATGACTGTTATGTTCCCCTTATAAAATCGGCCGCAGTTGTTTACGAGGCTATAAACATCGTATAGCGCTGGGCCCTTAATAGTCATGTTTACGGCAAATAAGAAATCTCTTAAAGAAACATACCATTCCTTCAACTTCTGCCATCGTTATTCCTTCAATCTTAAAATTCTCTCGTTTATCACACAATTCGGTAGCGAATGGAAATGGCATTAGAATCGAATAGTCGTGAAGCTTTTCAAGTAATCATAAAATGAATATTGAGTTATTTTTACATACAAATTGTAATTGTTTCAATCGTTTTTTCAGTAATTATTAATTGCATAAAAGAAATAAATAAAAGCTTACGCCATTTAAGTAAACTAGCAGCTGAGACTCAAGACAAATTGAAGTTATGAATCAAATAGCGCAGAATATGTTTTGAAAAAAATTTTCTTCGCAGCGAAATTGTTGAAGGCTTGTGCCGTTTCATTGTTTAAGTTGTGATGAAATCAATGACGTATATTAAAGATAGACTCCGAATTCTATTGTTAACAGCGGCAAAAAGTGAAGCAAATTGAGCCATGATAGTTCTGGGCAGGAATGAGCCGTGGAGTAATTAGCTGTCTGGCTGCTTTGTTTGTGAAGATTTTGGGCCTGAGGAATAACTAATTCAACACAATTCCTCAAAGTTAAACTGCGTACAATGTACAAACAGACAAGAAAAAGGATCAGGAATCATTTTCCACAAAAATAAATCAAAAATACGTAACTAAAATGAAAATACGTAACTGAAAGACAATCGAAACGAAATTGAAATTGAAACCATGATCGAAAAATTGTTTATAAAATATAATAAAATACTTCAAATACAAAGTAAACGAAAAGATAAACTTATCACTCCGTGATCGGCGTGTGAAAGAATTATTAATTATCACTCTTGTGTTTAGCCATGTGTTTTGCATAATCTTCACTCACTTTCGGCCATGACAGTTCTGGGCATGGAGCTTCCCAATTTGCTTCAAGTTACAACAATAGGATTGTAACATTTAATATACGTCATTGGATGAAATAATAAAAAAAAAGAAACCTGGCGGAATTAGCACAAGCGTTTTTGTTATTAAAATATTTCGCATACTAAAAGCAATTAGAAAATCTCTTAAATATTTATTTGTCAAGGGATGATTTGTAACTGAAATATAAAACTTCATAAAAGAAGACCGAAACATGACAAAAAAGATGTCAAAAAGAAGACAGCAGGCGGAGTTTGCTAAACTATTCAGAAGAAGAGAAGGTTCAGGAATTCTCGGGAAATTTAGAGTTTCGAGTCTAAATGCACTCAACTGGAATACCAAGATACCTAGAATCCATTCAAAGCATTGGCTAAGAATTTCCTAATAGAAGCCCATAAGACTTCTTATCAAGCAGAAATATTTTATTTGCTAAAACAACTTATAAATTTCACCAGCGCTAAAAGTAGCAATAAGAAAACGTCAAATGAAAGAAGGTAACAAGAGTAAACAGAACATGGTGGGAAAACAGATCGAAAATCCTTTTATAATTTTTTTTTACTTATATCTAGGTGGAATAAATCGATAACATCAGCTATTTTTATTAAAAGAACTGCACACCGCGGTAAGAAAAATGCATTTTGTAAAACAGTATTGGCTTAAAAAATATTACAATATTGTTAAATAAAAAATGTTTTTAAAGATTTTTAATCTAATATTGTAATACGTGTTTTCTCATAGTAAATAGTTCCATTTTAAAATTGACATAAAAGGATGGTTCTAAGCATTTTCATGGATTTAAATGAACTAGAGAAAATTGAAAATATGCAAGGTATATTTTTTGTGTTTTTGTGTGCGCGTGTGTGTTTGAGTGGAATGTCATTCATAATAAATCTATGAAAACGGTATGCGATTTCAGGAATCATATCGGATAAAGATAAATGGATTCATGAAAACTACCTGTAGTACAGGGTAATTATAATTTAAGTTAAATTATTCAGACCCCTCTAGAGCCCGTTCTGGTGATCGGATTTTGACGAAATTTGGAATATACGTTATATAGACAATGGGGAAGAGTTTTTTGCAATAAAAAATTAGTTCAAATTTCGCATAAAGAACAAGAAACACGAAACATTATTTATTCACAGCATTGTTCAATGTGCATTTCATTTGTCTCAATCATATATTCAAATCGCGTCAAAGCGTGTTCAACAGTAGCGCGAAGGGTTTCTTGAGGAATTGCAGTAATATGGCGTGTTATACTTGCTTTCATACCAAGCAGAGTTTGCATGCGTCCTCCACAGACACGATTTTTCAGGAATCCCCGCAACCAGAAATCACAGGGATTCAAGTCTCGGAAAACTTCTCGAAATTACCCGATCATCTATAAAGTGGGCGCGAAGCCGAACATGTCGACAGGTTCTATTCTGGATGATCACCAGCACGAGGAAAGCCACGAGGAAGGTGCCAAGAGAACATTAGTTATTGTGAGGTGCCATTTTTTCAATCCGGCGAAATAATACAAAAACCACGTTAAACCTTGAGGCCACGAACATACCACACAAATTTATTTAGTACTAGCTGAGATTTTGACGTTTAATCTTGTTAGGTCGGTTGTGGAGCACCCTAGCTCCATTTTCTAATTTCGGGATCCATTGCTTCATGGGGCTTCCGATAAACCCTCTGTCTATCGTCGGTACAAAACAAGATGTGTCGTGATTCGTCAGATCACAAACCCTTCTTCCGGTCTTCAAATGACCTGTCACAACGTTCAGATGATCACTATAGACGAAATTTCCTGTTCTTTGCAGAAATCAGGGGACTTTTCGTAAAGGCATGCAACTACCGATTTCGATCTGAAGCCATTGGTTCTTTCATATATGGGCCGGGAGCAGCCATTGTTAAAATCGTTTATCAGTTGTTGTGCATTGGATGTACTGTTTCTCCGTACAAATTGTTTTAGGCGACGGCGATTGTGTTCATGATTGATTGTCTTGGATCTACAGTTACCTTTAGATAAAGACTCCGGTCATTTTTCAAACATTGAATATTCGGGATATTGGACCTTTCGAGAACCTAGTCACTATTTCGATCGTGGCTCCAACTAGACGAGCAATAACAACAAGTCCCTTTTCGAAATCAGGTCTTTCTTTTCCCCAATGCTGATGAAGTTCTGCTATTAGAGTCACTCAACCCCTTCTTAAATAGGTGATAAGTACACACTTTAATCACATGACCAAGTATAAAAAAATAAAACAAATTTGCATATGTTTCACAGATGTTCTAATTCATTGGTGTGTGCAATTAAAACAGGTGCTCAAAGTGGTTCCATTAGTGTCTAGACATCTGATTACGATATTCTAAGCAACGTTGACACTAGCTATGCATGCCATTTCAATTTCTTCCCGAAGTGCCGCCAGTGTAGCTGATTTTCTAGGATATGCCACATCCTTTTAGGGTCTCCCATAGGTAGAAGACCAGGTCCATAGATAAATATTAAAGTGTGGCCCTCTGTATATAATCTTTATAACGATATACTGTACATGTGTATGTTATATTAAATCCAGAAAGACGGTGAATGTAATACACATTTTCGTAGAAAAGTGCTTATGTGACCGGTTTGTTCATCTGTCCGTCCGTCCGTCTGTAGACACAATTCCAACAATGTATTGCGTTGCAATAGAGAGAGTGCAAGTATTGAATTGCTTGAAGACGCGAATAATCCTTGCATTGGGAAAAACGCGTGTTGAACACATAGGTTCGGCTCTGCGCGTGCTCTAAACGTTAATGAGATGGTGCGCGTGCAGGATGCACGTGATTGACGATTATTGAAAGGGCAGATCGGTCTCTATATCAAAAGAATTTTTTTATTCGTAGGGAGTTTATTAGGAGCTTTAGCATAAAAGCTACTTATAAGAATGCGCACTTAGTCTGTACGTTTATCCGGCCGGCCGCCGTTTGCACGATAACTTGAAAACGGATCAACTCTTTCAAATTCTGTTTTCAGAAATATGACCATCAAAGTCTTATCCCGGCCGTATCAACTTTTCAGAATTTTTCGTGTACCCCTTCAAGTCGAATTCACGTGCTAAAACAGTGAGTGTAAAGAATACCAAGATAATGGCATTTCTGTGTGAAATCTGACTTTTTATTAAACAACGTAGGCACCATTAGGTGTTACAATTCTGCCATTAAGATACAAGTTTCATAGAAATCCGACGTTCAATCCGACGTTGGACTGAAGAAAGGTTAATCACTGTGAAATTGACAGTAATGAATTTGTAACATTGTAAAAGTCTCGCTTTCATAGTGACAGCGACTTTTTTACTTTTGACAGTCCTGTCACAGACGATTTTTAAAAATCAAGGAATACATTATTACTTTCTGTTCATCTTTTAAGCATTATTGACATCGGCGCGCGCACGTGAAATCGCTTTGTCGACGCACGATTGCTCAAGTGCACATAATCTATAATATTAAGTAGCGGAAGAATGGAGCTACTTATTGGTTTTATAATGTCAGTCCGTCCCCTTCATAATTTCTACATTTTTTGAGGTAGAAGGTTGAAATTCGGAATGTAGCTTCTTATGGGCATGTCCATCTGCACTATTTAGTTTGGTTTTGATTGGTACACTGGGGTCGGAATTACGGGGGTGGGATTCAGAGAGGGCAACATATCTATGTGCTATTTAGGTAAGTAAAGGCGTGAAATTCAGTATCCAGATTCCTCAGGCAAACACATTGAATCCGTAACCGATGTATCATAAAACACAAATTGTTATCGAAGAATTGTTATACAGGGTTTCATGAAACATTGTAAAAAAGTGTAACACACTTTTGGATTACCCGGTATAAGAGTAACTAGTGATAGCAGATATTGGTCTAATGGCACGTGTACGTACAAGGATGTCTCATGAATGAATATAACGCGTAAATAATGATAGTGTGAATTGTTTAGTAGTACGTGTTTTAATGGTACCAAATAATACCTTTGGAAATTTCAGTGCTAAGATATAGCATGTAATATATCAAACAACTCGTAACAACGTGTCATGAGTGAATATAACGAGTAAATAATGACAATGGGAATTGGTTTAGTAGCACGTGCCCTAATGGTACCGTTGGAACTTTCAGTGCTAAGATATTTTTATTTTATTTATTTATTTATTTATTGTAATCCAATACGTCTATCCAGGCCTGTATGGCCAGAGGCTCTTTAGTAATTGAATATGAAAAAATAATAGATGCTTATACATAACGCTTCAGCAGTTGAGGGAACTTCGTTAATATGATGTGGGAATGCCTACAAATTATTGTTCAAATATATGAATAATAATTTCACTCTCTATTTCAGTTCTTCAAGTTTGTTCGTTTAAATTCTCTCTATACATTAGTTTACTTAAATAGTAATTTACAATGTAGTTGTCATATTTATATATTTTCTCTAAATGTTTGTTAATTGGTTAATTCTATATATCCATGTATGAGGCTATAACGCGAAAATGTGTTCCCTTTATCCGCTTTGGCGGTAAAATCATTCTTGTTTTTTCTATTTGTGATTCTTGACATTAGAAATTAATCTAAAAGTAACTGACTGACATTTTATTAAACTATCATTGAAATGTTGTAAGAAATTAAAGTTCAAATTCTGAAAACATAATTTATTTATTAATAACGCGATTTATGTAATAATTGCGTTATGTTGTAATAATTTATGTTGTAATAATTTATTTATATTATAATTTATGTTTCTTTAGCGACATTTAAAATCAATTAAAATAATAATAAAAAGATACGTGTAATGTAAAATAAAGTTTTTAAATTTGTGGCATTCCTACATTTCCATCGTGATATTATTTTCCAGGTGAAGTTTCTGGCATAAAAAGCCAGACATATAAGAACCATCTTCTTTTTTTCGTCGTTTTTCTTATTTATCGCCACTTTCATTCTTTTCTTTGACTCGCATAAAAATGAGTGAGAGGAAGGAAACCACCAACCATGAATGGATGTCCAGAACACTCGAAAAGACCTTCCTTCTCTTTCGTTAGGGATGCAATTTTACGCGTTACGTCACCCGGTGCCAAGCCTGTGTCAGTGAGCCAGCCGAGTAGACTGGACATTTTTCAAGGGGCTCTTCACCTTTTACCGTGATCTTGACATGCTTTCGAAGCTTATCACTAGAGCTTTCTTTCTATCGTCTGTATTTTCATCCGTCGTTGAACAGATGTTTCTGACACCAGAGGGAAGCAACACCGTCTGACAGACGGCCAATTTTGGCAAGATTCTTTCTGAAAGGTTGATAAGATGATTTATCCCTTTTTTCCGCGTTTTTTTGTGAAATTAAAGACTTATTAAAGCTTAAATGGAGTCAAAAATTAAGTAATTGAGGGAAGGAAACGAAAATAAATGACACATTTCAGACTTAATATACGTAAGTCTCGTTATTAATTTTTTTAATCCGTTATGGTTTAATTAGGTAAAGAAATTCATATTTCCTTCCTTCAACAATTTGCTTTTTTTCGCACGTATTTTTAGTCATTTACAAACTCCTGATAAACGATTCATTAGGTTGGACGTATATTCTATATGAACATATTTTCTTCTAATCTCACATATTCTGATATTACGAACTCCTTTCGTCAGGCTATTTCGAAATTTTTTGAATGTTGGTCGATGGAGTTATCTTAAAGTCTGCCATCAGGATACAACAAAATAAACAAAGAATCTTTAGGATAAGCAAAATTTGAGTCTCAAATCAATAAGAGGGAGATCAGCTTAATTAAACATTGATATCACGGGGAAAAAGTCTACATGAAGATTTTTGTCTTCTCAAAGTTTCATTCGTAAAAATAAAAAAATGCATAGGCTAGAAGGAAATAAAACTTGCTTCGCCGTGTAACATGATATCGGAGTCCCTCGTTGCACACAAAGTTATAGCTTCGCTGCGAGCGGTGAAACTAGATGGAATTTCAGTTATTGTACATGAAGAGCATTTAAAGAGAAAGGAGCCTACATCGTCTCTTCGAAATGCAGAAGTTCAAAACCGAGCCTTTAGAAGCCCTAGAGGGAAAAATAAACTTCCTTCCTTTTTAAATTTGTTCTTCTGAAACACAATTTTGTTTTTTGCCACCCTTTAATCCCTTGTCAATTTTACGAAAGATATATACGACACCCTAATAAAATTTACCGTACTAAACTGTTTTCATGTAATAATTTGATACGCGTACCTTTCCTTCATGATGGTACTCATTGATACTTGGAGATATGCTAATGAGACCATTTACAGCATCTAAGGCAAGAAAGGTCAAATACGTGAGATATGTGTAATGTTGACAACTTTATTAGCAACTGATGGTTAATAAAGGTTTTCAATATGTCTACCAGAGTCATCGGCGATGTGTTGCATCTGTAAATTTGCGTGATCAACAGTTCCTGTGGAATCTGAGTGACATGTCGCTGTATGCTGGCCTTCAGTTCAGGTAGAGACGAGACGGGATCTTTCAGATATCTCCACAACCAGAAATCATATGGATATCATCAGGTCAGGGTATCTCTGATTTGGAAAACCTCTGGAGTTAATATCACAGTTCCTCAGCAGTGAAGTTGCACGAAGCATATTTTTCACTTGGCGATTTGCAAAAAAAAAGAAGAGGTGTCAACACAGTTACATTCGTGCAAGGCAGGAATCACATGCCGCACAATAAGGTTCCAGTACACGTGAAGGTTCCTGACAGGTCTATTGGGGGTTCATTTCCCTTGATCCAGGGCCGTAACGAGGTATTTTTCCACCAGGGCATAGACACTTTTTTACGCCCCCTATACAAACGTAAAAATTAACTTGTAGGAAAATTGTAGGCCTTAGAATCTTTGCATCCGGGGTGCCCCATTTGCCCCACCCTCGTTACGGCGCTGCCTTGGTCTATAGAAAACAAGGGTTTGAAAATACGCTTTCCCGGCCCCGTGTTTTGGGAGTTCACCTCTGCCAAAAACCTAAGGGCAAAATCACGGTTTGCTGCGGATCATCGGGTTTCAGTTGTTTGGATCATGTGGATCTTGTCGGGGTGTCCGTATAAAATGAACCGCTGAACTAACTGCTCGCGGATCGTTTTCTAAATGTTGAGCATGGGGTAGACATTACGCGTGTATCTTTCTAGACCTATTACGTCGGGGGGGGGGGGGGCGCAATGATTTCTGGGATCAAAACAAGAAAAATTGCCTCCTACAAAACATGTCCTACGAAGTGTTGCATGCGTATCAAGAGTGTATTAACAATGCCTAAGTAGCTGTTCGACAGGACGCACTATCTTCGAGCGGTTTCACCAGTCCATTTTGAGGCGTTGCCACGCATGCGTTGCTGCAAATAGCGGACACTTTAGTATTTCTGTGATGTGGCCAATGTACATCCTGTAACGGTGTCTCATGTAACTCAGTAACAACGCTTTGTAGGAGATACACTGAGTAGAAATTGAATTAGAGATACCTGTCTAGTTTCGTATAGCACCATCTTTCGCCCTGATTATTGCGGCGATTCGTCTCTGCATGTACTGGACATTACGCCGTTTGCGTTGGGAAGCCATAAGAAATCACGGACCCTAAAAAAGTCCCACAGTTCACGAAAATTTGATGGAGGTGGGGAGGGGGGGGGTGATCCAAGGCTCGAATATCTCTCGATGGCATCCGAGATATGCTCAATGGGATTGCAGGTGACTTCCTTAGCAGGCCAGGGAAGCGAGGTCACATCTATGGAGTACATTGAAGATATTGCAGGAAAAGGTCTCCATCGCTTCATGTGATTTGCGCCGTAAACGTATCCTGCCATCGGCATGTACCAACATGAATTCCGACGTATTCACAGTACGAGAAAATCCCAGTGACACAGTGGCTCGTGGAAATCCCAGTGCCTGCACGACTTCCGTGATGGAGTCACCCATTCGTTGGACCCCAACAATTTGCCCACGATCAAATGCGCTTAGATCTTTCGTCTTATCCTCACTTGGTCCGACCATTACTAATTCCTGTCGCATCACACTTAAATTGTCGGATCGCTGCTTACGTCGTTCCGTTTCCGTTGCCATACCGCCACATTTGCATAACGCCAGCTGTCTCTAATTCAATTGCTCTTCAGTGTATGTTCATAGGGACATGTTTGATCCTTGGAATCACCCCCCCCCCCCCTGAAGTTTGTTATAAATGTATAGATCAACCCTGAGCCATTTTTGAAAAGAGCACTCGTATGTTGGGTTCCACTTTCACAAAGAGGGGTCGGAGTCTAATAAAATGTACTTGTAATTCATTTTAATTCTTTGAATCATTTTTAAGTACCTTGTTTCATAATTGCTTTTTCCGTATGTGAATAGAAAGGGATAGTAGATATTGTATTTACGTCGCCAAGTTATTTCATATTTCAGAATCAAATTTAATAAAGCGATTCCATTTTGTATTCATTCAGATTCCCTTGACCCCATTCCCATTCTCCTTCCCCCTATCCGTGAGCCGGCTGTCAGCATGTCTCTGCTTGTGAGGACGAGCTGCTCGCACGGGCATTTCCGTGCCTAGGACTGGTATAGATACACCCCAAGGTAATCTAGGGAGGAAGTGCGAACGTCTAAAATCGCATGGTTTAAAAATTAGCTCATAACCAAGGTCTGCAGAAGTGTGGTCATGAACTCCATTGAAAAATGAGGCTAGAGTTTCAATGGAATCGGAATTGAATTGGATCAGAATTTGATGACAGTACTGCCGAAGTAAAATTTTTAAATAAATAAGTAATAAACCAGCGTGAGTGTACTATATAGCTCACTTGGTCGCACTTGGGCCATTGCAACCTATGCGGCACCTAGCGTGATCTGAATTCCAACTTCTCGAAACAATGGAAAATGGCGGAAGTTCAACGATCATAAATTTCTAAATACCATACTTATAATTCTATTTTTGTTATGATGCTCAAAACTAAATCTATCCGAGTTATCCACTTGGCTTGGTCTGATTCTTTCTTAAATATTGTCTTATATTTGTCTAGAGCTTTCTTAATCACGTATGTAAAATTTGATACACAAGCTAAACACATAATCATCCTGGTGTTGCTTGAATTAGTTCATTAAATCACCCGGAGTCATCTGCCGTTTTTTTTTTTTTTTTTTTTTTTAACATTTAATATTTAGCGGTTTCTTTTCGAATGGGGTAATTTTCTCGATGTGTGCAATTTGACATTAATTGCACTAAATTCATAAAATCTGTTTTTCAAAATCTAATTTAAACATACGTACGTCTCAGTGAATGACGAGCGGTAATCATTCGCTCCCCGGGGCTCTGCGCACGTGCAATGTCGATAACCCTACTGAAAAGTCGATTTGGAAATTGTCAAATGATGATTTCTTTCCTCATTGAAAATGAAATTTTTCTTGTCAAGAACAACAACATTGAAAAAAAATTGCTTCCGATGATAGTGTTGAACAGTTCGTCATTGAAATGATGTTAGCAATTCCAACTGTTCAAAAAACATTCAAATAACATGAATAATGTAAATCCTATAAATTAGAATTTACATAACTTATGGATATGTAAATCATACCGACGTTGTTGCGTTATATTCAGTTATATATATTAAAGGACGCGGAATTCGCGTTAAAGTAACTGCAAGCCGCAGTTTCTAAATCTATGTTAATAAAAGTCAATGTGTGTCTGTCTGTGTGTATACCCGCGATAATCTCTACAATCGCGAAACCAACGGCGTCAAACTTTGCATGTTGCCTTATCAACTCTACTTTGCCGTGGATTTCCGCGGTTGCACGGGTCTAAAACAGGATGTATTTCTGCATTTGAGTGCATACATTTCAAAAGAATGCATTTAGATTTATAAATTCAACAATAATGTTACCTACTACAATATGACAAGCCAGCAATAACCAACCAACAATCCACTCTACCATTGAACATTATTAAAATTAAAAAAAATAAATAAATAAAATAGAAAATATAAAATAAAAACTCTTAAAGCATACACTTTCACCTTTTACTGCACTTTTTAAGGTAACAGTGTATGCTTTAAAAGTTTTTATTTTATATTATTTATTTTAACCTGTTTAGCGCTTTATTAAAAAAAAGTAAGCTTCTATATGATAACTATAAAACTAAAAAAAAAATTGGAAGTTTGCCCAGTCGCCTACGTCTGTATCGAGGGAAAGCGTTTACAACACATTGCGCTGGCTAATCATAAACAATCCTCTCCACAAAGACGTCTCAATCAACAACTTTGCTAGCATTAATGATCAAATTAACAACAATTACATACGACAATTAACAACGATAACAATAAACAACAGTACAGGCTGTCGTTAGGTCATGATTGCCCTGTAGGGAGAGTGGGGTCTGTAAGGACGCGGATTGGTTCGGAGAAATCGATTTTTTCAGTCGAAACTATTCGCACGCTGCCTAAAAAAAATTATTCCTAGTGTGCAACACTATACAGATTATGAAAATCTATTCGCTAGACCGACCAACCGACCACAACAAAAGTAAGTAAATCTATCTATCTTCTATATATATAAAAATGGATGTATGTATATATGTATATATGCTTGTGTCTTATACAAATCTACAGTTTTATTCCAATCTTGATGAAATTGTGCACACATGACCTTAAAAGTAAGGAGAAGAGCACTGTCTACATCAGATTTCGAAAAAAAAATAATCTTTTATATAAAATTCATTTTCAGTTTGTTAACACATTAACGTAACATTGCACTACAAACGTAACATTTACTGGCGTGGCACTGCATAATTAACCAAATTAACCTCTTTTAGGGAGGGGGGGTAACGAATTGTAGAGTGTGCTCTCCATGAAGCGCGATATCTCCACCATGACCTACCTAAAACCTTCCCAGGCTCCATCGGAATTACCATGAAAAATTTCATCAAGATTGGTCTAGCCATTTTGAAATGCATAGCGAACAGATAGGTCCATGTGTGTTTCTTATAGGTCCATTTTGAAAAATTCCGCGACCTGGATTCGAACCAGGAACCTCGACTATCATGGTCGATGTCTCTATCAATTGGGCTATCACAGACACTTGAACAGCCATGTTGTCACTAAGTGTCTTAAAGACAACCAAGTTGTCAAGAAGGAAAGCCCAATGGGAGGTGGGCACCCGTTTCACAGATCGTGAATTTCTCCTATCCAAACCATCAGAAAGTTTGATGAACACACAATAAGAAATAAAGAAATTAAACTGGAGCAAACACCAAACATCAGGTAAAGACTACTTGGTTGTCTTTAAGACACTTAGTGACAGCATGGCTGTTCAGGTGTCTGCGATAGTTGAAGAGGTTATGTCACTCGTAACTGTTCCAATGCTATCGGCGATAACCAGAAGATGTATAACTAGCTGTGCCTTAAAATAAACATCGATAACTTATGCTTTATATGTTAAATTCTATTGTATATCTGATTATTTAAAGCATACTTCGATGTTTCGCCATCTGGTGGACAAAATAATAGCGGGATCGCGTTTAAATGGGAGTGTCATAAGTTATGACTCATAACCTCTTCAATTAAGAACCATGGCCCAATTGTAGAGGTGTCGACCATGACAATCGAGGTTCCTGGCTCGAATCCAAGTCGCAGAATTTTTCCATCCATTTTTCTAATTAATATCATTTACCTGATGCTTGCAGTTTGCTCCAGTTTAATTTCTTCATTTCCTAACAGTTTATCAATTGTTGGAATTGCAGTGTACACAGACACAAACGAGCAGTTACATCCATCGCCATCCAAGATGAGAATTTTGGAATTGTTGAATTTTTAGATAAACAAATGAATTTTTAAAGGTCAGGTCACACAAATATACAGCCATAGCCAGGGCTGAAAAAACGTCAGATCAAACTATTGTATTCATTCTATTTCCTCCCACTTTCGTACCCATACACATTATTCCACACATTGTTTCTCTGGCACTATGGTAAACTCGCTCAGCTATACACAACATTCCAAACACGAACCGGGGAGGACTGTTAGAGGGCCATCCATTAGGAACATTTAAAAATTTTTTGTTTTCGGTTTTTCTATATGAATTTTTACTGTTTTAATGTGTTAATTTTTACTGTACATTCCCATTCAGATATTGCAAACTTTCATCAAAAAAAGAGCCCGAGAATAAAATTTGTTTTCGGGAGTGTGAAAAAACATTTTGAGGTAGGTTTGTTCGAGAATTTGTAGAGAGGTTATACGAGAAATGAACAGTTAGACATTTATCCTGAGGGACAGTACTATACTTAAACGTGCTGCAGTTTCATTTTGACCATGTGCGTCCTTAGGCCTTAACAAGGTTTTATTTGATTTCTGGCATGGTGGGGTTGATTCGGATACAACAAAAAGGGTTGGTTCGGGCGCATTTGGTTAGAACTTACAAAAGGAAAAGAGGGCAAGGTATGAAGCGAGCACCAGAAAATGAAACCCGCAGTCGAAATGTCATATCTAAATGAAACAAAGCTGCTAGTCAAGTGACTGTGATTTTTTATAATGTTAGGCAAGTTGTGATAACATTTTCGTGCTCTTTTGATATTTACCTTGTATTTCATTAAAATGGCGAAAAGCAGTTTATCCGAAACAGCTCCGCGATAGTCCGAAGCAACCCCACATCTAGGGGTTGCTTCGGACATTGCAGAGGTTTTTTTTTAAATATATAAATATATAGATTACCGTGTGACTACTGAAAAATCACATGTACAGGTAAATGAGTACAAAATACGATATACACATTCACTATTTGGTTCATGATTAACGCACAGGGAGAAAAAATTTGATTTTCGTCCGAACCAACCCCACTCTCCCCTATACATATTAAACTTAAATACTAAATTACTTACGAATAAACGAAAGACTAGTGAAACTAACAATTGAAACAAGCATTGTCCTCGTTAAGACGTCGTTGCAGAGCTGTAGATAGTCAGAAAGAGGCCAAACAAGTGAAGTTAAATAAGTGTGTGTAAAAATTGCAACATTTTTCTCCTAATACGGAATCGAGGTACCCTCCTCACTCACTGTGGAAAAAATACTGACGTGTTGATTCCTCGCATTCCCTTCCTTTCAAACGAATCCAGCTTGCTCTGACGATCAACAAAGCGCAAGGAGATTCATTAAAAAGTAGCGGGAGTCCGTGCTTTTCACATGGACAACTGTAGCATGCTCACGTGTTGGATCTTCAGAACACCTTTTCATCTATGCTCCTGGTGGATAAACAAAAAATATTGTCTACAAAAGAGTCTTCGAAGATAACACTGCATATTAGCTTTATTAATAGTGTATATGGATAATGGATTAACATTTTGCATTTTCAATAATTAAGCTCAATGCAAAAAAAATCCTTTATTTAATAAAAAGATTTACCTTAAACAAATTTATCCCATATTCAACCAACCCGAGCTGAATAAATTACCTTAAACGAGTGAATAGGTGTTTTAATGACTTCCAGCGGGTTGGATTTTATGAGTGAAAAACCACACATTTTTCATGCAACGGGATTTTTCCTGGGAACAACCCGGAATAACAAAAGTATCGCGTAAAATTAACTACGTATAAACTAGAAGATTGCTATCAGGTTGCCTCGACCCTCAAGTAAAACAATTTTTAAGATAATTGTTATTATTAAAACTAAATAAAAAAAAGATTTTTCAAGTTTCTAAAACAATTCTACGCCGATTACAAATTTAAAAATGAGGTATCCGATATTACCTCTTGATTTAACAGCTCTTTATTCAAATTTATTTATTGAAGTAATAATGTCGTAAGTTATAATTTTTTGATATTCTTTAAATTACCAATTCAGTAAGAGCAGTTCAGCAATAAATTTACGTTCATTTGATCCGAGCACAAACATGTCCTGTGATTATTCATTCTCTGCTCGTATGTGGGTGTTTGATAGATTAAAATTTAATTCTATCGCAACTTTATAAATTTTTTCTCCCTCTCCTGGTTTTGCGACAAGCACTACTGTGGACAGATCAGGGTCTCCTCCCACTCTTTAACACGAACCAAGCCATCGATTATTCCAAGCACCGTCTTCGCAGCGACCTCTAAATCTGCTACACGGCCAAACCGGGACTCATGCGAGAGCAAGGGAGAGAGAGAGAGAGAGTGAGCGTGTGAGAGTGAGCGAGAAAGAGAGAGAGCGCATTCAACTTGTAGCAGTGGGCGCGAGGCGCTCTAGCGCGATCAACACTCAGTCGTGTCTCTCTCTTCCTCCGCTGCCAATGATGGATTACTCCAACGGCGCCGAGGCTCCTCATCATATCGCACACATTGCGCTGCGAGACAAACAATTCGTGTATTCGTTATTCCCGAACTGAAGAAACAATATAATTTAAGAGACTTTTTATACTCTCTCACATACACATCTTATACGTCTATCTCTTCTTTTTTTTTTTTTTAAATAAGTATACGTTTGGGTAGAGCAACTTTGAGTGAAAGAAGAAAGTTTTCCAGGTAACGATAGCATTCATCATCTTTATACACCAACTGCTCACTATTTAGAATTAACGGCAGAGAATTAAGATGAATGAAAAGGAGAATTTATCCCTCGCTTCTCCTGCGGCCGTGGTGACGGCGGCGACGACGCGCTTCCCGCTTGACAAGCCGACAGACGTTGCGGACAAGAATAGGTTGAGTGCCTCCGTGAACGTTGCCTCGGTGTTGCTGCTGCTTTCTTTTTGCCTTCTGTGCAACGGACTCTTGTTGGCAGCTATCAAAAGTTCAAAGATCAGTTTCTCTCTCAAAGGCCGTTCCTCTCGACTGCCCAATATCGACACTCTGCTCGTTGTGCTTAGCGTCATCAGCATCGTCAACGGGATTGTAGCCAGCATCTTTCAACTAGTTTCATTCACTTACGGTAAAGTAGTTTCACATTCTATATAAATAACGTCTAAGTGTTTCTTAAAAAGTGAATACTGTCTTAAAGTGTGAATGTATATTAAAAATGGATATTAACTGCTATTGCTATAAGAAGTAATAGTTTGTAAATATAACATGGCATAGAATATAGCAATAACTGAATTATTTCGTTTCATTGCTTAAGAATGATTGATGGGCTGATTGATATGTTGCCTAACGTTATTTCTATTTAATCGCGTACAACAGTTATATGTTTTGGTTTTTTTTTGTTTGATGATAATTTTTTTTTTATCCTAATATAATAGTTTTATAGTTGTAATTTTTTAATTAGGTGATCTTATAATGACCTATTTTGAAATTTCCTACCAATAAAGGAAAGTGTACAATATACAGTGCTGGAAAAAATTATAGGACCACCAATTACATGTATCTTGTTTTAAACAAAAAAATTTGCCAACAAGTTTTCCTATTAACCGGATATTCATAAAAATATTTTCGTATTATTGGGGTAATTTTACTTGTAAATTACATCGACGGGGTCGGAGCAGAGAATCGTTTCCTATTAATCGGAATTTTATATCAACCGAGTTCGTAATAAGTGGGCTGTGATACAGTTAGCTAAGGTGTCCTGATAGTCTAAAACTGTTTATTATGGCTTCACGACAGCAACTAGTGAGTTTCCCTTTGATAAAAATGCGCACCATAAAATCACGGAGCCACACGACGAGATAAACATTTCTCTTCTTTTCTTAAGTCATGCCAGTAACGATGTACACTGTCCGGACCGTCAAAATTAAACTTTTTTCGCCACATGATACCATTTGTCACTATTTCCAACGTGCTGGCTTGCACAGGTGGGGGCCCTTGGCGGGAAAATTTTGGGGGCCCTAAATTATAAGTGCTTTTACAGTGTTTCAAAAATAGTGGCATTATTTCAGGAATGAACTCTTCATATGAAGATAACAATAAATGTTTATTACAACATGAATCCTGAAATGTATGGTTTCCGAGTTATGAATTTTACATTTCCCTAATAGAGAAAATGGCTTCACATCAACGCCACATGGTCGTGTATTCCTGGATTATTACGTATTTTGTTACGGCCGGCCACAATTCGATTCCGTACTTCTTTACCTAGATAAAAACGACAAGCCTAAACATCGGCCTCGGTGGCTCAGCGATTGCGTGATCGCCTCTGATGCCCGAGTACGCGGGTTCGATCTCGGCCGAGGACAACGAGGATTTTTCAGGTGGAAATCCTGAGATCACGCACTTCTTTGAGAGAAGTAAAGCCGTTGGTCCCGTGTAGTTGTTTGCCGGCTGCACGTTACAGAACCCTTGCGAGGCGAAATTTGCGGCCCCTATAACGCCGTCCTGAAATGACCATAGGAGTTGAAAATGACTTTAATACCAAACAAACCAACCAAACAAGCCTACCATTGCCGTCCGCCTTACCGTACTTGAATTGCACATCTGCTAGCTCCTGATTAGTTACATTCGGTCTGCTATAGCAACCTTTGAATGCGCCGATCCTTATGCTCATCCGAAAATGTGCTGCCTGAACCGTGCATGTGAATAATCCTTCCTTTTCCCACTGTTCAACTATCCACTCTACGACGACCCTCAAACTCCGTTGGCTGGAAAATGGCGAGCGGTGATGATTCCATCTTTAGCAATACTGGCAGTCTAAACAAACGCTGGTATCTGGTTTCATAGTACCTGGCTTGCTCTTTTATACACCTGCAGTCTTTTAATATCTGGTATCATCTGCACTGAAAATGGGTTTCTACACAATCTTGAAAACTTGCTAATGACCAAAACAGTTGGTGCAAAGGCGAAAAGTTGGGACTCTTCCGGCAAAATCGCAACAGAAAGACGAAATATAAAGTCTAACATAATGTAACAGAAGTTGCAGTGGTGAATTCTATCAGAACACTGAAGGTACCTTTATTTATTGACGACTTTTATATTTGTACTCCATTGACAAAGTGAATGTAATAGTAGTCCGCAGTATAACGAAATTTTTTAGAAAACTTAGCCAAGAAAATTGAAAAGAGTGAAAATATCACTACACTAAAGGATAGAGTCGACAACAGTATCTGGTTCTGCCGTATAAGAAACAATTGAATAGGGGGATTAAAAACCTAGCCAATGATTTTGGTTTCAAATTGATATGCAGTGTTTATCCAAATATTTGGCTCCTTTTAAGAATAGAAATTCAAGTGTTTATCCAAAAATTGATATGCGGCATAATTTTTCCTTTTCCAAGTAATGGAGAGAGAGAGAGAGAGAGAAATTTAATTAAGACAATTTGCTCATTTTCCCCTCCCTATAAGAGAGGAAAATTTAATTAAACTTTTCACGATTTAAAAAATTACTAGTTGGACCAAAATATTTAATACCATTAGAAGAAAAACCTGGAGTACGGTATATAAGATCCTGTAATTCAGGTGAGAGTGGAAAAATATTTTTTGTGTAACTGTATTTCTTCATTGTCCACAGTTTCTGGCACAGTATCCGAAGTTCATAGACAGACTGTTAGTTCATAAAAAAAAACATTAAATTCTTAGATTAGAAAAAAAGAAAGGAGGAAAGAATTAAATTTTATTATATTTTTAAGTAAAACAGAGTAGCAGAAATCACTCAACACTACATGTAAACACTAAATCACATTGTAGCGTTAGAAATTAGATTTCCTATTGTAGATTTTTCTTGTCCCCTATTTTATGTTATTGTTATCTCCATAGTTTCCACAGCTTTTATTCCAAGATTTTAAATTTATATTCTTAATTTTTTTTTCTCCGAGATCGGGACCCCCTCCCGCTTGATCCGCCTCTGAGCTTACTTGTATTTGGTAGTTAACTGTAGTTACTTCATTTTTGCATACACATGATTGTCAGCTGACTGGATGACACGGGCAACTGCAAACCAGCTGTAATTGTAGACGATGATGACCCAGTTACTGATGCCATCCGGAATATAGATCTTTTGATGTCAATTGAAGTTGGATTCTGCAAAAGAGTTGTGGACCGCAGAATTAAGCCAACCAGGTAGACTAATCGGGGACGATCAAACATATAATGTAGTCGTTACTGCTCACGCCTTCATTATAATTTTCTTTATAATAGGTAATTGGCTCTTACCATTAATATTGGGGCCCCCAGATATAGCATTTCCACGTATGAATAATTTAAGTTTCTGACTATTACCCCCCTCACTCATGCTACTTTTAATTAGTGCTGCTATTTGTCTTTCTGATTTTCCATAATTTTAGTATGCTTTAATTTGACCTTTTTTACTTCAGGCGTTAACGATATACCTCTCCCCATGGCACCAGTAGTTCTTAGAAACCACAAAGATGAAAATAGTTAATAAAGTTACAAATTAGTCTATATCATTTGTGGGTGATAGTTTAGAAATTCAGGAAAAGCTCAATGGACCTATAATTTTTTTCAGCCTAAATATATTGGAAATTACAGAAATCACAGAACTCATTAGTTTTCAGTGTTTCGGAATTTGTTTTTCCATAAAGAGTTGTATATTCCTTTAAAAATTGAAATATTGGGGTACTACGTCAAATTAACAAGTACTGGTTCTAATTTTAAAAGATAAACAACAAATATAGTAAAAGACAAAATACATTAATAAGTCACATCCCGAAGGTCTAAATTAAGGCCATAAATTTTTATTTTGCTCTAAGTATAATCATAAATGAAACATTTATAGGGGAAACAGTATTCGCAGTGTGTTCGTCAGCTTTCTGAAGGTTGGAAAGGAGGATATCTATAAGCCGATTGCCGCCCTATCTTGTGTAGTCTGTAATGCTTTTGAAGGTTTTGGCCTGGTTGTCTCGTCGGTTGGCTCGCTGATCGATGGAGTTAAGCAACTTCAGGTGCAGCCAGCTCTGGCTGGATGACAGCCAGTGGCTTGAGGACCACTGCTGGTTGGGACGGCTATTTGGGGCACAGCTGTTGGGGGACTTTAGTCTGACCCATTTACTGAGTGACCGCTGCTGGATGTCCAGCAGCTGGTGATAGCCACTGATTTGTTCGTCCGCCAGCAGCTCTTCCATCATGCAGCTCCGTGCTTCGGAGGGCACGTTAAGCCGTCGGTCCCGGCTGCTACTGTCATCTCGTAGCAGTCGTTAGTTATTGGGATGGCGCAAAACTCCCTCGAAGGAGTAAGTGCAAGATAAGATAATACTTTTGGAGACACCCTTGCTCTATAATGTCCGCGGATATCCCGATTGGTAGAGGCGACGAGTGTGATACTTACGGTTCCTGGTTCGAATCCAGGACACGGAATTTTTCCTTCCATTTTTTCCCAATAATATCTTTATATCATTTATTAAAACTTCTTTAAGAAGTAACCTTGTATGAACATTTTAACGAACCTTTCATTGGTTTCGTTAATAGTTTTTACGAGCGAAATTTTCGGTTTAAAAGTTTTTGTAAAAAGCAAATTCCCCTTAAAGTACTTTGCTATAAATAAAAATGTTATTTGAAACTAGGGTCGTGGCATTCTCGAAAAGGAATGCGTTTCTCGAGTCCATTAATTGATTTTTTCCCTCCCTTTCCATTGTCTTATTCTATACGAAGTCATTCAGCTAGCTAAAAAGCGTGAAAATTAATTTAGGTGAAAGGAAATGAAGATCTATGCGGAGCGTAAAATTGTAAAAGTTAAATAGACTCTCTCTGTATGTGGGCTTGACAAGGAACTTTCTCGGAGCTTTTTATTTAAGAAAAAAAAAGGAAATTACAAACCAGATGGATCGGCCTCGGTGGCTCAGTGGTTGCGTGATCGCCTCTGATGCCCGAGGACGCGGGTTCGATCCCGGCCGAGGACGACGAGGATTTTTTCAGGGGGAAAATCCTGAGATCACGCACTTCCTTCGGAAGGGAAGTAAAGCCGTTGGTCCCGTGTAGTCGTTTGCCGGCTGCACGTTAAAGAACCCTCGCGAGGCAAAATTTGCGGCCCCTATAACGCCGTCCTGAAATGGCCATAGTAATTGAAAAGGACGTTAATACCAAATAAACCAAACCAAACCATACCAGATGGATGTTGTGAGTTTGAATAGGTTCGTTTTAGTGTTTTCCTTTTATTCCACCTGCTTCTATGTACCTCATAAAAAAAAGGTTAAAACAGCAGAATCTTTGAGGAATTATTGCAAGCTGGTAGGAAAGCTACTTATATGAAAAAATAAAACAAATGTTCTTACATGGAAAGAAAAACAAATTGTACATTAAGCCTTACTCATCAAAAAGATTACGTCTGAACTTATGTTGCCGTCTTCAAAGCGGTGTGGATGGGTTGTCATTAGGAATTTTAAGTGGGCGATTTCAAGAATGTGAATGTCGCTTTGAATTTTTACGTGACTACGATGTTTGAGCGATCCGCACATGAAAGCAGATAGGTTTGAAAGCAATTAAGGAAATCTCTCGGCGGCTGCATTTGAAATGTTTTGAGGATTAGGAAAAGGATTATATGAGCCATACGGTCGAATCTACGTATTATGATGAAAGGAAACAGCTGAGCGGAAAGTGTTTCTATTTCTAGAGAGAGAGAGAGAGAGAGAGAGAGATCAACTATTACGTTGAACAAAGAGAGCATTAAATAAACTTTTTTTTATCAATAAGAAATCGTAAAAATCTTTGCTCCAAGATGAATTCTTCTTTGTTCAACATAATCCTGCCATCTGTCCTAAGGATTATTATTCGTCATGGGAATTTAGTGAACTGTTTTTTTTTCGAATTTCTGAAAATCGATATATTTTCTAGAGGAATAAATATTCTTTAGGAATTTTTTTTTTTTTTATCAAATACGACTTGTTTAATTATTTTTTGAAATTTTATTGGAAAAGTATTGCGCAGGTGGTCTTCTTTAAAAATCACGTTGCTGTAAACAAATTTTTATTTTCTTCGGAGAAAAATATTGAAATGAGGTCTAAATTATGTGTTCGAGTTATTTATTTTATTTTGTTTTATTTATTTACTTATTTATTTATTCCAATGTAAGAAACATACAAATATATAATAAGATGAATTTCCCATGAGCACATAGTGCTCGTATATTCGGAAAAGCATCAAAAGAAAAGAAAGAATGCTTTGGAATCGTCAGATTTTTAGAATATCTTAAATTATAATTAAAATGTCTGAAAATTGGCTGTTTCATTTTTACATAATTACATGTATATTTTGCCAAATTAAAAAGATAAAATCGATGAAAATTCATTATTTGATTTTTACGAAAATCATTATTGTTAAAGATACAACGAGTCAGCATATTAAAAAGATTTATAATTGGTTTTAAATGAGTCACATAAGTTCTCATATTATCTACGGATTTATGCGTTTTTAGGCATTCACAGAGATTTGACATTTTGTAGCGTGTTTTGATAACTCTTGATGACACTTGACATCCTAATACTTTCAGTGACATCGGGATAAACTAATTTCCGGGTTAGTGAATGAAATTTCTAAATTCTTGCTGGAAGTGCCACCAAAAGCAAAATCCAAATAAAATGTGTAAAAGATAAAAATACATCTCTATATTTGACTCCCTCCCTTTTTTCACTATTTCGAAAATAATTTTAACCGTTCGTATCTAGAAAGAGTTTCTCTTTTTGGTTAAAATGTTTAAAAAGAAAGTTGTAGATAAGCCTCAACGTTTTTGATGCATCATGACGTTTTCTATAAAAGAATTGGAAATTAAAAATGTAGTCGAAGAGTGGCTTAACGAAGAAACAATGCAAAAGATTGGATGCGACAATAAACTCGAGGATTATTCGTTGTATGCCCATAGTAATTCGAGATGGTATGCCCATCTAAATCGGCTGCCAGGTGGCCGAGAGGGCTAGGGCGTAGGCTTTCTAGTTCTCGAGTCCGCCTGGTCGTGGGTTCGAATCCCGCCGTAGGCATGGATGTTTGTGTTTGTCCCGGGATGCGTACAGATATAACTTGTGTAAAAGGCGCGAAATGACCTTAGTAGTCGACGCCAAAAATTCTAATAAACCAACCATGTAAATCGACTTTTAATATCTACTCATCCTTGTCTTTTCTGTATTTGAAAGACTGCCAGCGAAATCTGAGCCCATTGCAATCTTTCATCTATACAGAAATCTATTTTCAGTTATCGCGGGGAAACATTGTTATCATGCAATTGTATTATGGAAGCACAGACCTGTAACTCATTAAACGGTAACATTAACAATTATTATGTAACATACAAATATAATTGCTAGCACTTAGTAAGAACTTATACATCAATGTTTATTATATTCCACCAGAAAAATGTAACTTAGGTTATCATTGTTGCAACATTAAGAATTGTTTTTAAAATCGTGCAGTGGCATAGTGTTTTGAGATGAGAGGATTCTCGTTCTCTTGCTCACGAATTCACACGCTGGTGACGAATACTCTTCCCTCTCTGAATACACTCCCGCAATCATATTAAAAAAAACGAACTCGTCAATATCTAAGTTTTAAATGAGTACCATTAAATTGTCGACATTGATTTTTGTGTTTAACCAATTAAATAATTTTCTAAAAAAGCTTTACCTGAAGAAGGATACCGTATTGGATTTTTTACCGTTGTTGTAAAACCATTTAGAAAATGAAAACTCGGCCTATAAAGAAAGACTTGTTGTTTGGAAACAGCCAATCGGTTTCAGGTCGATGATATCCGTTTTTTGAAGACTAAAAATCTCGTCCTCTGATCAGATTTAATTATCAAAATGAAATTATCTAGTAATCCACTGAAGAGTTTTCGGTTTGTTTCGGTATTATCTTTATCGAAAAGTTTTCGGACAAGTTGCGACATGACTGGATGAGCTACTGTTTAGCAGGTTACTAAGAATCATTTTTTTAGCTTATTATTGAAAAGGAGAGGGCGCATGTTCCAATATAGAGCAGCAAAGCCAATCTTTTAAATAATTAGTCTGAAAGGCTTGTTACAGGCGAATGTTTCTAAATGGTCTAACTTAATCTGTGGAAATCCAAGTATACTTCAGCCGTCACTGACCGGACTACTTCGTTATTGTTTGCAGTTCCATTAACGCATTAAATTTGTAAAAAAGAATGTTCCTAGAAGAAAAACGAGAACTGTTAAAAATTAAATTGAATGATCCCCCACCCCTTCTTTCCCCATTTTGAATCCTTTTGATTCGAAGGGGGAATCATTCTGTGAAAGAGAGGGTCCTTTGAACATTGTGATTGCTCTCTTTGACGTGAACGAGGCTCTTTTCTCGTTGATGAAAAAGACTCGCACCTCTTTCTTCCTTCCTTTTATAGTCAAATTCTTTTGGCGCTTCCATCATCGAACCTTGACGAGTTTCTGTTATTGCTAGGTCTCTAAAATAATGAAATGTAATCAATAATGCATTCGCTTTGGTGATTGAAGGACAACATGCGTAGCAAACTTTTAATGGAACATTGCCCTCCTGTGGTGATTGCCCTTTTCTATGATTAATCGATCGTTCGGGAACAGACAACGTTTTTTTTTTTTGTATTTTTTGTTTCAGCATCATTCGTATTGAAAAGAGCACTGTCTTTTCTCTGTCTGTAGGGAGTTATATAGATTCTTTTTTTAAATATCTTATTACAGTAGTGCTTTTTTTAATATTTTTATTATAATACAATTTTGTAGTGTATCGCAGGTTCTAATAATATTCAAGTGTTTGCAAAATTATCATTCACACTATGTCACAAGTAGGTCAATGTCCAGTAGAATTTAATTTGAAAATTTTCAACAGCATGCATCGCTTTTGAAACGCGTCATTTCCTCGCCGGGATTTTACAACATGCATCGCTTTACAAACCACATCACCTAACCAAACCTAACCACATCACATGACATCTACTAACATTTACAGGTCGATGCACACGCTAAAACGTTTGTCGATTCGGCATTTATCTCGTCGGGAATCGTTCCCTCTGAGCAGCAGTTCCCTCAATGCCCTCAATCGTTGCCACTCTCTCTAACCTAACCTAACGTTTCTCGTTCTTGGTGGCGGAAATTTGAACTATTTTTTTCTTCGGAATTTTTTTTTCACATGAGGTATTTTTCAAACCTTGTCAACAACTATTTACATGAGCGCCATCTTGTAGCCAAACATCTCTCAGGAGCTCCATGCGTATGCTGTCTCTAGCTGTGTTTTTAGGGTGCAGAGGTAATATTTGGCTTCTAACGAGACAAATTTTCGACTTAAAAATGATTAATAGAGAATGTTTATAGAGTATACAGGGTTACAGGGAAAGTCGACCTAGATATTTGAGGACGTTATTATTTAGGTTGTTGCCGACAGGTTTGACCCTGTAACCTACTATCCAAAAGTTAACAGTTTTCTAGATATGTAACTTTTAGATTAAAAGTAGTGATGTCCGTTGGATCCGGATCTCTGATCCGGATCTGAAAATATCCGGATTCGGATCTAGAAAAATCCGGATCCGGATCCGGATTTCGGATCTCGGATATCGGATCCGGATTTCGGATCCTTTCGCTGGATGCGTATTAAGACTAATTAGGACTTAAGAGGACTAGGCTATCACTTAATAAAAGCATTTATAAACTGCTTTCAGAAAAAGTTTGCATATACACAATTTCCTGATATAGGATCCGAATTTCGGATCTCGGATCCAAGATCCGGATCTCAGATCTCGGACCCAAGATCCGGATCTCGGATCTCGGACCTAGGTCCGAAAAAAAGATCCGGATATCCGGATCTTGAATTATCCGGATCTTGACATCACTAATTAAAAGAAAAAATCATTTTTTGCTCTAATTTGAACTTTTTTTTAAATTTCCAGACTCTAGGATCCTTTTTTTTGCTGTGTTTTTATAAAAAATAAATAATAAAACTTGAAACAACTTGCATGTAGATGTTTTCACTAAGTGTTCTCAACTTTGAAGTACGTTAATTAAAAAAAGTTCTATGGAAGTTATCCTGCAAATTATTTTAATAACTTCTACGTCTTTTTAACTATCCAAAAACGTATAATACTCTCAGTTAAGTAGGCAAATGAAACACAAAATGACAGAGAAAGCTGTCCCAGACCGCAAAGAGTAAATGTTTATTTAAAAGTCCCATATCTAGAAAACGGCTAACTTTTGGATAGTAGGTTATAGGGTCAGATCTATCGGCAACGACCTAAATAATAACGTCCTTAAATATCTAGGTCGACTTTTCTTTTAACTCTGTATGATACATACACACACACATACACACACACACACACACACACACACACACCACGCACACGCACCATTAGATGTATTTATTAAAACAGTAGTATGGTACACCAATGATGCATATAGTACGTTCAATTTTACACTTAAAAGCATGAAAACTTATAAATTAATACGAAAATTAAACAAACATTTCTATAGGGTTTTTCGAGGATTTCGCGGATGTGCGAAAAAATCGTGGACTCAAAACAGTTCCAAGTTAAGTTCCAATGAAAATTTTCGCGGACCTGGGAATTCGTGAATCACGAACCGCGAATGTCCGAGGTCTGACTGTAACTTTATGTATTTTAAAACTTTTGTTTTATATTGTGTTTTGCTTTTTAAATATTACGATTTTTCTTTTAAAATATTGAAATTCCATTATACAGCACTCGTATTCGAACTTTCGCGCTTAAATTCTACTACTCTTGCTGTTTGTTTACAAATGCTTAGTTACAACATGACGCCCAGTGGCATCGACCAATCAGAATCGGCGCCCGAGTTGTCGCAACTCTTTTATATTGAGGAACTCTAGACAAACTTTAAGTCAGAAATTAGATGAAATAAAAGTCCAGGAATTTATTGCGAAGTCAACACGTTTCGAGTAATAATCTCATCATCAGGAATCTGAAACGATCATCTACTGGCAAGAAATACCGACACAGAGCAGGTCAGCAAATTTGTAGATAGTCGTTTCAGAGTCGTTTCAGCAAATTCGGGGAAGGCCGTGGCCTGGTGGGCTTTCACTGAACACACAATTTCTGTGAAGTTAAGCAACATCAGGCATGGCTAGTCACTGGATGGGTGACATACGATCTTCAGTCTTCCTCCCCCCCCCCCCCCTGGCTGCTGCGACCATCATGTAGCAGTCGTTAATCCAGGCTCATCCAGGGACAAACTCGTCGGCCTCTGGCCAGACAGTCCCTGGATGGACATATTGGATTACATTAAATAAATAAAAAATAAAAAGATTAAATTAAAATAAAAATATCGACCTACATTTAAGTCAGAAAGGCAAAACTTTATTTCAGATACAGCATATGAGTCATCTGCGTCAATTACATGTTAGAAGCGAAATACAGCTTGCTTAATACTCAAAGAAATCATATACATCAGGAATCCATACTTTTCTTTGATAAACACATAATCCTCACAGGCAGAAATGACACGGCCCTAAAGATCTGTAAACATACTCGTTCTTGCAAGGCAGGAACTATATGCTGAGCAAGGACTTGACATTAATATCTATTCGTACGGTTATAAGACCTCGAGGTGTCAACTCTTCAACAAAATGGATCCAAAATGAAGTAAATGAAGTCCAGTAATCTGAATGTAACGGCTGTTCGTGCACCACTTGGAGGCGCAAGGAACTCCATATTGGGAGAGTTATGGGTATTCACCGCTGCTTCGAGGATAAAATATGCCTCATCTGACCACAAAATTTTCCAAGGCCATGTCGTCAGGCCATTCTCGTCAGAAATCCATAAGCAAAATCGGTTTCTGCGGCTCTTGCGGCTTTAACTGTTTTACCGTATAGATCCTATAGTGATACTACTATAAAATGGAAAGCGGACCACTTTTTTCGCACCGTATACAGGGGTTGAACAATTTATGTGCAACCGCAAAGCACTTATCGTAGAATATCGGGAACAGGAAACTCGGCCAGCCACAGCAACAACCACTTCCTCAACAACAATTTCCGCCTTCCGGCTAACACACCCAACTGGCCAGCAGTCTCAATAAATTTCTTCTTCATCTTTCTTAACTCATTCTTCGCCATAGTCTTTTTTTACAGTTCTTTCTTTCTCACAATTTATCTCCCCTTCTAATAAATCAACTTCACGTTCTTTCTTTTCTAAAGGCATGACGAACACCTCAGGCACTGACTCTTAGTTTATCCAGAAGCTCGTTGTTTTCGCATTTTCATATCATTTCTGCCATCTAATGAAAATAACATTTTTGGAACTTTGTGCGTCGTCGTATTTCCGGAATTATCTCCCCTATATATAAAGTTTCAGCGAAATATGTTGATTAGAGTGGCCTCCAGAAGGTCTCTGAGTAAGGTCATACCTAAAAATAAAGCGAAAATCTTCTCTTCTCTTTTATTAGATATTTTTAACATTAAATTCTAGTAAATTAATCATGCAACTTGATTTAATTAAATACATTACACAAGAGCTTTAGAAAAGCTTGCATCTCATCTAATAAAGGAAAGTCTTTAATAAGTAAAGTTAATTATATGGCCAAGTTAAGTCAAAGGATTTCCTTCTGACAATTTTGAGATAACGCAATTTCAGTGTTTTGCCGCAAAATAAATTACAAAGTGAATGTGATGATTTCAACATGAGGAAGTTGGATCTTTGGAATTTACATAAGGGGATTGATCACGAAAAAGAGGAGGAGGAGGAGGAAAAGGTCGATGCACTTAAGATATCGTTGCGAAGGTTATCGCAACTTCTGGAAGGTTGCTTCCGTGCTATGTCGTGTTAGGGAAGTAGATCAGACTTAGAACAAGAAGTTTGTAAGCTCTATTAAAAGTGAACCATATTATAGATGAAATGAAATTACTTTTAAAAACTGTCCTGCACTGATAGTCTTGAAGTGTTTTAAAGCTGAGGTTGTTGTCTTTAATTTTAGAAAATCAGAGCTCTGTGAGCAGAATGAATGCCGTAGTATACAATAACATTAAAAAAAGTCTATGATATACAAAAAATTTCCACGTTTTTTATTCAAATTTCATAGAGAATGTTTTATTCAACATCAAGCATAATTTAAGTCTTGTAGCAACGTTAGAAATCATCGTTCTACTTCATATCTGGTCGTGGCATTAAAATTTCTACAAATTCATCCAGTCGTTTATAGTAAAGAGATGCGCAACGAAATCAGTTTCATTTCAAAAGATTCAGCAATTCTTCCACTGTTTGTGAAAAAATGTCAAAGGTCGCAAAACTGGGCACACAGATACCATACTGAAATGAATTCATTATTTCTCAACTTTTTCGTGGATCTCCAATTCAATCATCTTGTCCAGATCATCTTCGACAAAGGAAGGACCAGGCTTAGCTAGTAAAGTTATCTGTGTCCTTCTCCACTCTCGCCAATATTTTAGAAATAAATTTAAAAGACATATTATCAAGTAGGAAAAAAATTGCAACATAAAAACAAATTATTCAGTTTTGGTTGTTTATTTTTAACAAAGTTTTTGCTACTGTATACCTGGCTGAGTTTTGTTTAATTTGTTAAAATGTTTAGATTCATTAATGTTAATTAAAAATTCAAAGGAGAATTTTTCCAGCTGAATCAAAATAGGTAAACACTTGCTACATCTTTTTTTCACGTTTAATGATTATTTTTTGTTATAAGATTCGCTCGTTTTAAACATTTTCATTAGCTCTTATAAGAAATTACATGTAAATTGTAAATTTAAACCTGCGTATCTTTAAACATCTGTGTAAAATAAGGAAGATAACGTGCAAGTTAAATGACCCCACTATGCTTATTTAAACCCAGCTTTAATTTCAACCGACTTAAATATGTAACCGAATAAGCTGTTATGGTTAATATTATTAATACTCATCCTCGCTTATGTAAATTATACGCACGGCTGTACAAATTTACACATCATGGTGCTGTTACCGATTCAAAGGTGTTAACTTAATGGCTGACGAAATGCTTCGAGCTGACAAAATCTATTACCCATTGGTTAGCTTCTCAAAATACTGTTTACAATCCTCTACCGTCTGTAGAATTATGACTCTAAATCTGCGGCATGTTTTCTTATTTCATCTTTATTCATGTTTTGAGATGCCTATTTGAGAGCAATGGTTGCATGGATAGAGAAATTGAGAGGAGAGTACTTGTGGGTAAAAGAATAGTGGGTGCTTATGTACTTGCATGAATGTTGTGATGAAAGAAGCGAGTATGGCAGTAGATCAGAGTGGTTTTGTTCCTAGTGTCCTTTATGGATCTGAGACTTGGGTTATGCAGTCATATCTGTGAGGTTTAGATAAATTATGTGGGTTAGACGTCTGTACGGTGTGAAACGACTGTGGAGAAATGATCTGTACGTGCGCAGTGTGGCGTTACTGTGGATATTGTGGAGAGAACCAGGCAGAACTGAGATGGCTCGGATATGTGGTGAGAATGGCAGAGGAACATGTATCCAAGAAGTTGTACAATGGTGTCGTGGTAGGCCGACATTGGCGGGGCAGGCCTAGGAAAACCTGCACGGATCATAATGACTGACTATTGAAAGATCATTAGTTTGCGTGTTCGAAGAAAGTGCGCATATTGTGAATGTTGAAGAAGGGAGTGAAGTATGCAAGGAATCGTGAAGTGTCTAGTGACTGAGGTGTAGGGTACTGCTTCGTTACATATCCCATCTGGGAATGGCGCGATGGAATTGATTGATAATTATTTTAATTCAGAATCATAAGAGAGTATACGGTTTAGTGAAACAAGTGCTCAAAATGTGCCCCGTGAGCCTGAATCATCGAATCATAAACACGAACTATCTAAATCTAAAAATATTTACCCACCGGTTTCACCATTTGTACCCAGCTTTTTCCATCACCTTGATATAGCCGGGTACAAATGGAAAAAACCGGTTCCAAAATCTTTTTATTAATAAAATATATTGCAAAGCCTTTGTATTCATGCATAAATAAAATTTAACAGAAAACTGGTAATGGATAGAACGATTTTACATTTTAAGAACGATTCGCGGATTTAAGATAAACATGTAAAGATTTTAAAATTTTACCTAAAAATTTTACAGGAACGGCACCTGTATCCAAGAAAAAGCACTCGGAAAAAACCCCTCTCTTCTTTTAGAGGATCGGATCGGCTGTAATTCAGGGCTGGGACGGCAGAAACAATAAGATAAAAGCTTTCGTTTCACAACGAGTTCTACTCACTTTGGTGAATATCATTGGGGGCGGCTACAGCATTACTTCTGATAATCAAGGAAACGAAAAATTCAAAACTTCACGGAAAATTGAAATTCGCATTAAATGAAACTACTATGGGAAAACATTTGATTCTGAAGCGCCTCCCTGTAATAAAACAAAACCCATTTTTATTAGACAAAATGGATTTTATTATTTGTTGATTCGACACACTGAGAACTGAAATCATGCATGCTGCGTTTCATTCCCAGTTCAAGTTTATACAACCCGTAAGAAGGCATATGATAAAAGAAGGAAGACCACAATGGTAACTTACAAAAACTATTGTCCGAACAACACTTCCGAAAACCTGTAACTGTTTTGAAAGTGATAATGCAACATTCTAAAAAGCAAAATCTTTTTCATCCTTTAAATATTTATGTGACTTGAATCTGATTGATGGCATTTTTGATTGACTCTGATGCTGTGACGCAACGGTATTATATTATTGATTTTTAATCTGTTCAACATGAAACAGATGTCAGTTGCTGACATAGATATAGCTGTTCTTCTGTAGGATTTATAATTGGATTGTTGATTGCCCTTATCAGTACTTCCAAAAGATTAATATTTGTCATCACCTTCCTGTGTGTATGCCGTCCCAGGAAGGTGACGTGTGTGCGCGCGCGCGCTGTGTATGTGTGTGTGCGTGTGTGCGTGCGTGCGCGCTATCTGTGTGGGTAGCTCCAAACAAACGCGTTTTTTTCCATGTCCTCGTGGTCTCGCAATTCAAAGCATTTGTTCGCGATTATGATTGCCAGGTGCTGCCAATTTTCGTATCAGAGGCATAACATTATCGATTGCACGCTGTATTGAATTGAGCTTCTTCTCTTGATCAAGGGAAAATACATGCTGCTCCAGAGGGAAATTGGCTCAAACAAAATTCTTCAACCGTTCGTCGTTAGCTGAAGTTAGAGGATGCAGAAAGACTATTTTTTGCATCCTTTGCCTTTCTCTTTGTCTCCACCTTTTTTTTATTTTCCTGAAATGTTAGCATTAACATCTGCCATATCGTTCACATTACCCATCTTTATTTGTTTTACTTGCAGCAAAATAAGAATTACCTGCATTCTTTTAAATAACCACAGAGTTTATTTATTAGAGTCAAATGTCATATTCGAAAAACATGCCTTAAATCTGTTGTAGAAATCGCTTCTTAAAAATAAATTTATTGTACATAATCAATTCAAATATCTTTCATATAATAGAAAATTCCGCATAGTTTTTATATTTTGTATAACATTTTATTTATTACTTGTTAATAATTTCTGAATTAATTTTTAAAAGGTAAAACTTTGGCAATTTCTCGAAATATATATTTCCATAAATATATTTCTGTGGCGAAAAAATACTTTTAGCTTCTAAAAGATCAGAGCTGCGTTGCACTAGTACACGGAAACTAATATTCTAAATATTCAAAAGTTTAGACGTTTTTAATTGGACGCTGTACGAGTGATGTGGTAAAATTCTCTTTTGTGATAATCTGTTGTTTGTTTTGGCTCAACGAGATGGTATTTTCATGGAGAGTAATTTCTCCATTATTATACTTTTCCCAGCGTTTCGTCATAGTTACGGGCTTTGTCATTTTCGAACATGTAGGGGGAGGCACCGATATATTGAATATCAGAGAATGGCGCGAACATTGGCATATCATTATCCCTGGAAATTTCGATCTATCCTTTTGTAATTTAGACCATCTCCCTTTAACCTTCCTTCGATGACTCCATATTACTAAATATTGCTGATTGCAGTGCCTGCTGCTGTTCAAAGTTAACAGAATTGTAGTTAACAGGGTGGCTTCGATTCGCAAGAAGAATAGCAGACGACGCTATAATATGGCATTTCCAACGTTCAGTATCCTTAAACAGAGCACGCGTTTCATTTTAAATTTTAAATTTTAAAATGAAAAAAAAAATTACGCCCTGCTACATCTTTGTCTTTTTTTAATTTTATTAATTCTTATTTTAACCCGAGGCACCAAAAAATTATTTTTTACTCTTTAATGCACTTTTTAAAGCAAAAATAAACACTTCTTTAAAAGTAAAAACAAGAATGGATGAAGGGGAGTAAAAATATAAAAAAGTTTCTAATGAGTTTTCTGTTTTTGTCTACATTAGCTAGCCATACCTTTCACTTTATCCACTCGATAAAGGGCAGGGCATGAGATTTTTTCACCAGGTTTTTCGCTAAACCCACATTTTACATGATGCTCTACAACTTTCCAAATAACACATGGGGTCTAACCCCTACTCCTACAAAATTAAAATTTTCAAAATTTACCCCTTCACCCCCAGGAACGCGAAATGTTTTTATTCTGAAATAGGGGACATTAAAACCAAATATTCAATATTCATTTCCCCCCAATCTGTTCCCCTTGAGTCGTTATTTGGACCTAAAGACGGGACACCAATTATGAAACACCCTGTATTAGACCTTGGTTGATATGTAAGCGATCGTTATGTCAAAGGTTAGCACAACTAGATATATACATGTTGTAAATAAAGAATTTGTTGATCACTATAGGATTCCCGTTTCAAATGATCACTCAGCGTTTTTAGGTAAGCGAAATGAAAGAAATTGTGCACATATTTTTTGGTGTGTTTAAAGATAGGCCCACCAATGTCGACCGCTGGTGGCTGAAGAAGCCGATTTCTGACGATTGTAGTTTGTCTTAATTCGTATGTATAGATTTTTTTTTATTAAAAACTTTTTATTAATTGATGTCTATTCTTTGAATAAAAGGATTAATGAAAAAATATTTCAAACCCTGAGAGCAGAATCTCTCTTCCTTCTCTAATTTATTAAAATTCAATGTGCACAGAATTGTTTAAATTTTATCCCGTTTGTGTAAGAATAGAATTTCTTAAATACATTATATGGTTTCTCAAACAGTAGAAATCATTTAATTAAGTGTAAATCAGTTTAGGTTCCTAAATAAAAAAACTAACTGAACAAACTTGATTATTCCAATTACTCATTAGGGAACAAGTGTAAAAGCAGTTTCAGGAAAAGGGTCGTCATTACCACTTAGAACTATGATTTTGTTTAAAGATGCGGTTTTAAAAGGTTAATTCATTAGCAAGTAATTTTTCACTTTTTGAGATGAATCTAACAAGTTTTGAGTTTAATGTTTAAACACATTAAACTCAAAACTCGTTAGATTCATCTCAACCTCATACAACATTTTCCCGGTTGACCCGTCATTGTGGTCGTCTACCACAACATCATCGTCAAGGTGACGCTACGTTTGAATTTCCAACAGGCTCTTCAGAATGCACCACTAATTTAGTCTAAGAGGTCATCAGACAAATGTGTAAAAGAAAAATAAGTAAAATCCCTTTTCAACTAAAAAGAATTTCTAGAAACTGTAAAACGAAATATTGTTAGTCTTGGTCAAATTGTCAAGATATAAAAATCATCGACAAGAAGGTTTAAAAACAAACAAACTAGGAGATGAATTAAAAGATCCAGTTTAAAGAGAATTTTGTGTCCAACAGAGTATATTGTTTTGAAAATTAAACAGCCTAATTAAAATTCATTTTTCCTTACATACACACACACGAAAACACAATGAAGAAAACAAAATTTCAGAGTGAAAATAATGAGGAAAACAAACCGTTTATTACAAAAGAAACCAGACATAATTAAACATCATTGTTATTTTAAGCACTTAAATAATCGCAGAAAAAACCATTATTCTTCAAAATTATTTTAATTAAACTTTTGTTTTAGATATACACGTATGTTTGCATCTTCCACAGTTTTGAAAACAACGTACAATATCTAATAAATCCAGACTGCAATATACATTTTTTAATCCCTTGTTCCTACGCTTAACTGGGTAAACAATACTGGAATTAACAAGAATATAACTCGTAAAACGATTTTCAAATATGCTGAAAAGAAGAATATAAAAATTTGTTGTTTAATATTACTGTAATATTTTTATATACAGCAATGGCGAAAACTGCATGTAAATTTACGTATTCGATTGCAGCGCTCACACGAATCTTTCCAAACGCGCGCGAAATGAGAATGAAATCCTCGCACGTCTAAATGTTTTAAATTACTGGGTCTATGTTCTTTCCACTGCTAGATCAAAGTTATCATAAACGTCAAGAGAGAAAAACCATTGTTTCAAAGCATTGCCGGGTAAAATCTTTTAAGCATTCCAAGGAGCTTTAGCTCTGACGCAGATGTAATTTTAATATCTCACTTTTACTTCCACTTGGTTTAAATATACAGTGGAAATACCTTTGATTCTATATGCATTCACGTCATTTTAAAATATAGGCCTAACTTCAATTAGCCATTTTAACAATAAGCCTAATATTAATTAGCCATTTTTAACAATAGGCCTAACATTAATTAGCCATTTTTAACAATAGGCCTAAGATTAATTAGCCATTTTGAACTATAGGCCTAACATTATTTAGTCATTTTAACTCTAGGCCTAACATAAATTAGCCATTTTTTACAATAGGCCTAACTTTAATTAGCCATTTTTAACTATAAGCCTAACATTAATCAGCCATTTTTAACAATAGGCCTAACATTATTTAGTCATTTTAACTATAGGCCTAACGTTATTTAGCCATTTTTAACCATCGCCCTAACATTAATTAACACATTTAACAATAGGCCTAACAGCACTGAATTTTAAAATGAAATGAGCACGTGCATCAAGAAAGCTTCATAACGGGCACGTGCTCCAGGCTGCCATCAACAATGCTTAAATGATAAACAAAAAGTAACACTGTATTCACTGATGACTCGTCGGTAGGATTCGATTGATATATTATATGCCCTAAGTTCATATTCTTAACATTAGTGCACGTGCTTGAAGGGGTCCACGAGAGCTCATCAAAAGTTGATATATCGCTGTTAAGTTTTCCATTTTCACGTTTTTGTGCAAACGATGGCTGGCCAGGCACATAAAGGTACTGATCATGCTTGTATTCTTATATATAGCTTTAGCTAAAGCTCGTAATAAGGGGTCATTGAAGTACTTTTTGGGCGTCATTTTCTAGGACGTAGCATTTCGAAAATCGAAAAGAATGTCATATTCGTCTTGTGCTCGTCATTCCCGTTCGAATGACATATTACATGCCTTATATTGCCAATAAAAAAATTTAATGGGGGGGTTTGGGTCTCAATAGTCACGTGACTGTTAGACCGATTTCGACGACAAACTAATCAGGTGAGCTCAGGAAGGGTCTCTATCGAACAACGAAAAAAGAACTTGAAAAAGTTAAAGCATTCTCGAGAAATCGTCGGACATACAGACGGACAGACAGACAGACACACAAACAGAGCGAAACCAATATATGCTTTTCAGCATATAATAATTAACTCTAAAGTTTTCCTCACTTATCCTATCAAATGACAAATGATAAGAAAAGTCGACACCAAGACGCATTTATGTCTATGATACTTCATCTTTATTCACTTCCATATTTTCTAGTTTGATAAATTTGTTTTCTTGGTATCATGTAAAAAAATCCACAAATTTCTCGAAAAACTGGAATTAGATTAATGGATATTTTTCTAGTAGGCCTACTGTATAAAAACTGTTTATTGAAATAAGGACTAGATATATATGTCGCAGACACAGCGTAATTGGACACTTCGTGAAGTGTCTAAGGCAGGTCAGACCGATACAGTAACGATGTCAGGAAAATTTTAGCTATTAGCCAGATTCACGGCCTAATGATAACGCCACTGTTGATGAGTAATGGGTGGCGTAAACGGGGAATGTTAAAGCGTTTACACGAGCGTACAACAGCAATCGAGATTTAGAAATTGCCCACGTTGGCGGTAGAAGATTGTATACTTTTAGCAATTCCAAAGGTTGACAGGGAGCCAGTCGTTCCACAAAATCTCGTAGGTGTTGTGATCACTGAAAAAAATGGTTTATATCAAATAGGATGCAAACATGGAATTGTAAAAGGTTGGTACGGAATCGAGAATATCAAGAAAGCTGGTTTAACTTTTTAAAACGAAAAGGAAATTGACTTTACGAAGGAACTGAGATTGCGAGAAGCTGTTAAACAAAGTTCCGGAGGGCAAGGATACTTTAAGTGTTCTTGCAAATCGTCTAAAAAATATTGCTGAATAAAAAGATGTATATGTAAAAAGGACGGTAGGCAATGCAATAGTAGATGCTAAAGTAGTATGCCGTGCCTTAATACTGAATGACTTTTAATTAATTTTGATATCTTATGTTTCATCCCTAAATACTGTTTTATAAAATCAGCCCAAATTCATTTTGTTTAGAATGAAAATAATTATTAAATAAAGAAAGATGAAATTTGTGTTTCCTTTTATCCATTTTATTACTTTTTAAGAATAAATATTCAATATTATCTTTTAATATCACAATAAATTTATGCTTCCTTCTTCTTGATTCAATTGTCCGTTTATTAAATTTTTCACAAAGAATTTTGTTTTTGAGATTGTCATCTATTTCACAAGGTAAAACTGAATATATTACAAGAAATTTATACAATAACCATTCAAAAAGTTTTATTTTGCATTAATATTTATTTATACAATTACATTTTTTGAATTTTATAAAAACTAAAGTAATCATTGCAAATAATTGTTGAAATTTATGACTAATAACTAAAACATCTTTTTTGAAAATAATATATAAAATTAAATTCGTATAAAAAATATTAAATTTCAGTTAATTATAATATGGCAAATATTTAAACAGTTTTTTGTCATTGCGATAGCTAAAATTTTCCTGCACGGGATTTGACATCGTTACTGTATCGGTCTGACCTGCCGTAGACACTTCGCGAAGTGTCCAGACAGATACTCTAATTCTACCGAATTAAAGTATGAGTCCAATTACGCTATGTGTCTGCGACATATACACAGTAGAAATTTACTATTAAGGAATGACGCGTTTCGGCCTGTGGCCATCTACAGAAGGAAATTTAGTAAATTTGTCCATTATGAATAAAGATCGGTAAATGGTATAAAGCATAATAATAATAATAATAATAATAATAATAATAATAATAATAATTAAATTTTTTTTTATCTAAAATTCTATGCAATTCAACTGTATATCCCAAATCCCGAAGCCTACTATAAGGCTTGTATGGAATTATAGGGACCAAAGGTTTATATAACCAAGAACAAAATACTTAATAACATACAAAAACAAATTCAACTTTATACAAAATACAAATAAAGTTTACAAATAACAAAAATAATTCTAATAATTACAAGTGATAATAAATAATGCCCAAAACAGAGCTGCTCGATTAAACATAAAAAAATAAAAATAAAATACATGTAGCACAAAAAAAGAACAAATTCTAATTGTGAAAACTTCGCGCTTTCTAATCAGAACTCGAGATGGGAAAAAAGACATTGGAGATTCAGCACATTCCAGTAAAAGCGACATTGAATGAAGAAAATGAAACGAAAACAGTGATATTGCGAGAGCCGAAATGCCGTTAAAAAGAAGGATTTTTCTTTTAAAATAAATAAACCAAATAGAAATATTTTTATAATAATTCAACATGAAAATTGTAAACTTGGAATTTCACAATCAAGTGCATTCACTTTAGAACCAAGAAAGGACTGAACAAACAATTCGTAATATTTTTTTCTTATTTCAGGTTTCATTTGAAGCAATTTTAAATGTGACGGTCTTCCGTCGGGCTTCTTGATAAGCAGTCATGCAGAAGACAATCCAAATCGATAATAATGCCGCGAGCAGAGGCATCTCTTACTTGTACTACATGCGAGAATCATAATAAATCTCGGGGTTCTCCGCCTTGTATTCGAGTAGCGATAGCGTCACCTGGCAATTATTAATGGCGATCGATTATACAGTCTAGCTTCAAAATATCCGTCTTAACTAGGAATAATAGCTTGAAAATTCGCGGTTCCGCTTGTATCAACATCATTTTTTTTCTGTAACTAGATTTCATAAAGAAAGCCACATTGAAACCTGGCTTTTTAATAATCCTGTTAACTTTTCTCCACTTTTTATCTTTGTCACCTCATTGTGAACAAAATTTGAATTCATTTCTTCTTTTAATTAAACGCATGAGAATTGATGAGGGTCCAATAATTCAGTTAAACCAGACTGATCGTGTGTGAATTGCTTGAAGAATGGATTGCTCTTTTCCAATTACATGTACCTAAAGGAATTCTTTAGTTGTATAACAGTCCACAAAGGTCACTTATTGGCATCCTGCTTTAATAAAAAAAAAAAAAATTCGACAATCCAGCTGACCGTGTGATACAGTAAGTGAACATATGTTGAATGTCAAAAATATCAGAATATAAAGATTAGGGTATGCTTTGAAACCGTTGCCTTCTTAGTTTTGGAGCCTTCTTAGTTTTGCCTTGGTCGTACACTGCTGCTCGAACAAAGCACAAAGTGGTGTCAAATCAGGCGAACCTGGTGGCCAATGAACTGCACCTCGTCGGCCAATCCATCGATGTGGAAACATGGCATCCAGTCGCTGACGTGCAATGGCTCCAAAATGTGGAGGTGCTCCATCATGCTGGAACCACATGCGGCGGTACTGCACTAAAGGTAAGTTTGTCTAAAAAGTTTGAGACGAAGCCATCCAAAATCAGTTGTATACCTTACTCCTGTAGGCAACCGTTGTAGAAAACCGGTCCCACCAAGATGCCATTCCATAGTCCACATCACACATTTATTCTCCAGTTCTGCTGGTGTGTTGCATCTCGTAGCCATCGGGGGTTCATATCTGCCCAGTAATGAAGGTTATGTTTGTTAACCACTCCATCTCGGGAAAACTGGGCCTCGTCTGACCACAGAACATGGTTAACCGCAACTCGCAGATTTCGAGAGCGGCAAGACCTGGCTGTAGTGTATTTTTAAACTCTTTTTTTGTGAAAATCAGCGTTTTGAGCTCTATAACTTTACAACTGGAAAATTTTCGCTACCTGTAATGGTCAGATTTCGAGGTCAAAGGTCAAATTTGACACCACCATTGTTTAGCCCCTACCTAACTTCCTGTATGTTGCCTGCAACATATTTGTTTATCTCCACTCGGTTTGAAATTATATGGGGATAACAGACGTTGTATATGAATGAGGGTGGAGAAGAAGGGAAAGAAAACTTATTTTGAAAAATGCCATACTCCTGCAAAAGATCACGTGGTTATGATGAAGGAAGGGAAACAACCTCTTGCCCATATAACCAATCAGGGGTTTAGATCTTGCGATTTGATTATACATATCCACATTTATATCTACCAAGATGGAGACCAGGAGATCATTATAAGTGCTGGAAGTGAAGCAGGCGTAAAGCAGCAATTTGCATTTGCATTCGATAAACTATTCTCTCTCACTCCTACACACACACACACACAAGGACATACACGCAAACAAATATATATATGTAATGGGTAGTGATTGCTAATTGATTTCTGATACATAGGTCATTCCCCATGAATCATATTCATTATCGGCGTTTATAATTTACCTTTACGAACAAAATTATAAAGTAACTTCTCGTAATTACCCTTCTAATTAGCTTTTCCACAAATAAAAATATGAAATCACCTTTAGAGAAGGTAAAGCAGAATATACATTCTACTCCACATAGAAACGTGTTGATATACGTATAGTACTGGTGATTCGAAAATTTCGATAAATATCAAGTGTGAACTTAAATCTAATCAGGAACACACATAGACATTAAATAAGACTTTATTGAGAGCCTAACGGTTTACTTATCACGAATACTAACAAACTTTATATATTTCAAATTATATTATACAGATTCTTCCGATGAGTGGAAGCAACATTTTCTTCATTACTTGCGCTTGCAGTGTGTTCGATGGACTTTTTGCTTCACTCTTTACACATTACTTAGAACAATGGTTTGTCGATGAGATTTATATCATCTTGTTATTAAATCACAGCAAAGATGAAAGCTGTAACGCTAAATTGAAAAATTACGGCATGGAGCATTGGAAGGTTTTATTACTTGGAGGAGTTGTTTATAACCTCCAAGAGACCAGACATGTGGGCTTGTAATAAATAGGACCCGAAAGATAATCCTGAAGGAAAATGGCTGAATCATAAATATTTTATTTCAGATTTAATTCTTTTACAAATTTATCGAATGAAAAAGTACAGAAAAATTTCACTTCACAAGAGTACAGTAGACAGTTTAGGGGGAAAAGAAAGCTTTCAGAAATAACCGTTATTAAATTAACTCTAATATTGGTCGCACGTATAATGTCATAAACAAACTGGTACGAAAAATAGAATTGCGTTATTGAATCTGAAAAATTTCCCGAAAATTAAACAATTTATGCTATTAATATTAAAATACTTAGTTTAAACAATTACTACAATAATCTATTTAAATTAATTGTTGAATATGAAAAATATGGAAAGCATTGATACAGTTTGAATACAGGAGCAAGAACCGTTCATAAGATAAATTAATAACTTAGAAAATAACGGAAGTATGATGAATGTTCTAAACAGGATGTAAAATGACTCCTAAGTGTAACAAATTTTGGCATTTGGTTAGGGAGGTCATTTTAAATGATAACTGGAATATGAACCTAGGTTCTGTATCACTTCGTTACAAAGCTATTAGAGATCAAAATTTTGAAAGTGTAATAGTACAACCATATATGTAGCTAACATTAAAAATGCAAAATACAGTTCATTAACAGTTGGTAACCACCTGTTTGTTGAAATCAATACAATTGCTGCAGGCAATCAAATTCACAATAATGATGCCATAGCTCGTGTTTATGATTCGATGCCTACGGAATCGTGCTTATTGACTCGAGGGGCACACTTTTAGCACATGTTACACTAAATCGTGTACTCTTTTATGCTTTTAAATTAAATGTTCATAACAAATGTTTTGTTTACTTATTTGCTATTACACGTGTAGCCAATCAACGGGATCATTCATTTCATTCTCTTCCGCAGTGAGAAAAGGTATCGTGATAACTGCTGGTGTCATTATTATTATTATTATTATTTACTATTTTTCTGCTATCCTGTAAGCTGCATTTTAGGGGCAACTACTGCGCTCTTGAATACATTTCAGGAATTCGTACGGCCTGATCGGCCTCGTTTTTGGTATCGTTTGATCTGATATAACTGACATTTTCTGCTTAATTTAACAAGCTGTCAAACTTTGTATACTCGTTGTGAAGCAGACTATTGTATCATAAGGTTGTTGTTTATCTTTGTTTAAATGTAGGATTTGAATTTATTATTATTTTTATTTGGTTTCAGCTCTGCCAGCTATTCCCTGTATAAGGAATCCCTCCAAATTCCCTTTTCATGTTATGCATTTAACATCCAAATAACAAGAGCAGTTAAGACGACGAAGCTGCGAAAAACAAAATTTAGCTGTATAAACAAGTTTGAAGAAATGCTGGAGAGAAAAGTTTAAAGTTTGAAGAAGTGCTGAAGAAGTGTAATCTACATATGAATTTAATTTAATGGTAATTTTCTATTCTAGGGTAGATCATTATTTTGATGTCCTGACTTCTTGAAAATAAGCGTACGTTTATTATATTCATTGATAATTTATCGAGACCATATAATTTCATGATGTAAATTTCAAAAATTCCTTAACTGCATTTTTATATTACTTTAAAAGGTCTTATTTTGATTAATAAATGTTGTCGATTGTATTAAAGTTTGTACTTTGAATATTTGTGTTAAGGAAATATCGTAAACTTCTCCAGTCCAGTTTGGTATCGAAAATCCGAAATGCTACCAAATATCGAGGACAAATATTTTTTTAAGTGTTGGAAAATCGAAAACCATTATTCTATTCGTTGTGAAAGAGATCACAAATGGCTCTCCACAAAGGCTGTTTCGATTTCCTTACGTTTACCATTAGTCTTAAGATTAGCGTTAAAGTGTAAACTTATTGCATTCAGAAGATCAAACATAGTTTGGAAGATTATGAAACTGCGAACATTGAATAAGATTGATTGAATAAGATCGAGTGTTTGCGCTCGAATCACTTGTGGCGATTTGGGGAAGTTTGTGTTCGTCGTTCATTATTTATTCATTAGTTCCTCGTCCTCCCAATTAACCTCAGTGACACCTATATAAGATTAGGCAATAGAAAATTAAAGCAGCATTACAGAATTTGACCAAAGGCCAATCGGTTGAAATTACATTGATCATAATGATTTGAAAGATCTAATTTTAGGCAGCAAAATAATAAAACATTACCTGATTAATCTTAGCATTATTAACGTAAACTAAATGTTCATTAATCTTTGTATACTTCTTAACACTTTTGCTAAAAAATGTACGGTCAAATACTCGAAGGTAATTGATTACCTAAATGTACTTCTCACTCTACGTAAAGTTTTAAGGAATTATTATTATTATTTGCAAAAGCTGGTAAATTATTTTTTTCTGCGAAAATATTAATCAGAGAATATATTAATCAAGTTGTACACGTGAATATTGCAACATACATACATGCTGTAGATGTTTCTACTCAGCTTAAGGAATTTTATGTTGTTTTTTTTATGCTTTTCTTTCTTTATGAAGTGGATTTCTTTATTCACGCTACATGTTTGTAGTTGGAATATTTTCTCTATCTAATATTTCAAAGTTTTCTCTATTGCGAGCACAAATAGAAATATCGGCGCATCTGCACTCTACAAGTCAATATAGAATATCGATGTTGCAAAGATTAAACTCATCACAGCTTTGTAGAATGTTGATTATGGCTCGAATGATAGCCTTATCGATAGCCCCTTCGCCATTTCAAATGATCGACTGCTTGTTGCACGGAATGAAACAAGATTATTTATCTGAGTAAACAAGTAATCGGTATTAAGTTTAGGGCTCACTATTTAATTTACTCGTTTATTAGAACATTACATCTTTGTACATCTTATGAGTTATATGCAAAAATGATCGCTTATGTTGCGCAATAAAAATATCAGAATTTAAAAAAATGAGTAAATTTTGGATATAAGAGAAGGTATTCAAAGTTGCTGAATTAAGTCAGACAACTTCGAAATAAAACATGTAGTCGTGAAATTGAAAGGTAGGAAATCTCACTAAAATATGCGTAGTAATTAATTGTATTAACAGAAACAGTAAAAGGTTTATCGAAAAGTTGGGCCTATTAAAACGTTTTAGACTATTCATGAGTATCACTGGATACAGAATTCTATTATTACGTAACAATTCTGTTACTTATTACAAAAAAAATGCGGTATTTTTAAAATCAGCACATCAAAAATGTCCTAAATCAGTTCTTACTTTTTCGGCAGCAGTCCAGCTTTTGTTTTCTGTTGGACTGTGATATTAATTTAAAATTCTAAATCGCAGGAAAAAAATATCTAATATCAAAGTTTTTTGTCGACTGATGTAAGTATATTATAGAAAAAGTTTAAAAAAAATATATATAAAAAATGAACAAGGCCCTGAAAAAAGCTGACATTTTGGATTACTTTGTCACTTTTCATTTTGGCTTTGACAAGAAAATCGGCTTCTTCGAGCTAAAAGAACTTCAATGACCCGTTATCACGAGCTTAAGCTATAGCTTCTTTGCTTGGTCTGTACGTTTATCTGTGCGCCGCTAGTAAGATAACATAGAAACGGATTAACTTTTTCAAATTCTGTTTTCGACAACGTGATCATCAAGCATTTTCAGACATTTCCGGGAATCTTTCATGCACGTGCTCTAATAGAGTTCGTTAAAGATACCAACATATGCTCTGTGATAGATTAATCGATTCCTATTGACGAGTCATGAATGAATACAAGCTACTATTTGTTTATCATTTAATCATTGTCGATGTAAGTTTGGAACACGCGGAAAAATACATTCAGGTTAGCTGACAACATTACCAGGAAAATGAAATTAAAATAAAATTGAAATTAAAAATGAAATCCGGATCCTATAATTGTACTACCGTCTTTCACATCGCGGACCAGGTGATGGACCACCGCTCGAGCACTTATTGCTGATTAAGCTCTAATAACCACTTAATAACATCGCCCACTGTCCCCTTCCTACTAGCACATCCAGTTCCCAGTCGCTTCTTCGTGACCTTTATTAATCCATTCTTCGGCTGTTTTTGCAGTCTTTTCAAATGATGATATTCTCACAGCACACTTGAGAATGTACACCCATACCTCGTTATACGTACGCTCGTTGTACGTACTTTTCGATTTACGTACTTTTCAAATTATGGCACGAATTCGTTTTACGTACCCAATATTTCGTCACACGAGATTAAATAAAGAGTAGAGTGGAAATACACTGATCATCAGCGCCAGCACTATGACCTCGTCAAGTACGTCGTCATTATTTCCACTCTAATAAATTAATTTAGGCTATATATTTTCGATTTTTGTTTCATGTGTATTATTATGTTTATGAAAAAATAAAAATAATAAACTAAAGATTATAAAAAATAAATACTAACTTTGCTGTATTATATCATTAAAGAAACACTGAAACAGATTCAATTTACTTTGTGTATATTTTGTATCAAAATCATTGATGTGCATTGTCATAGCGTTATCACGAAAATCATTGATGTGCATTGTCAAAGCGTTATCACGGAAATTTATTCTTAAAAAAGTACAGTAGTGACCTCTGATGAGAGCTACATAATAAAACGTCTCACGTTTTTCCATTGCCTCGACTTTTCTACTGACCCTGAAAAGTACGTATTCGTTATACGGATATTCGAGTTACGTACCAAGTTTTTGGAACCAATCAGTACGTATAACGAGGTATAGGTGTATAGTTCAACTTCTGCGATACATTTAAATTATGATGATAAAAAAAGAGTATATTTTGTATGATTTATTTATTAAGACAAACAAAACAAGAAATATATATTTATTTATTTTTCTGTTTATTATTATTTTCGCTGCACACTTACGACCTCTCACAAGAGACCCTGAATAGTAAGGCTGCGTACGAGTGTTAACTCGAGTCAAATAAGGGTGCAGACGAATTCATTTGAAAACCACAAATTCTGCTTCAAATGAAACAAATATAATTTTAAATGGATTCGGAAAAAGTTCAAAAACACTTGAATTGAAATCAAATCCATTCGACTAATTCGATTCAAGGAGGCTGATCACTCCTGTAAGCTCGAATTGGTTTTATCCGAACGATACCATTCGAAACCTTCGAATACATCCGAAAATAAGCTTTATACAAATACAAATAGTAGCTTATTTCGGTGTTTATGGCGGACTAATCCATTAAAAATCTTCGGGGACCTTGTAAATGCAGTTTCAATTGTTAAAATGCCTAATTGAAATTCAAAGATTTCAGAACCACTTGTACGCGTACGACTGCAGCGTTAACTTTAACGTTAGAACAATAGTGCTAGAAATGGAACGAAATTCATCATCTAGGTCTTTCATACGGAAACATTACAACAAGTATGTTGAGAAAAGTGAAAAAAACTAAGGTATGTTCAAAAGAAATATGTTCAGATGGTTTCGAAAGGAATATTCAAAGGCCATTCGAATAGGTTTCGAATAAGGTATTCAAAAGCTGTTGTATACAAATTAATTGAATGAATCACACAATTCGTTACAGCAGCCAAACTTCAATGCTAGTTCAAATGAATTCGATAAAGGCTCGAATGACTCGAGAAACAGATCAATTCATTTCGAATTGTTTTAATGTAGATTTGATAGCATGTTCGAATGGTTCAAATCAAATTTTCTTGAAATTATTCGACTCGCACGCAACCTTACTGAATAGACCCCCTAGTGCCACGTTTCCAACCTCTCATGGCACAACCAGTTTTACGAAGAATTAGATTAATCACATTTTGTCTATTATTGCAAATTCTATCCATTGAAACTGCAGTACTCAAAAGGAGTATATGGGTGTTTATTATCTTGCAATAAACCAGGATTAGCTGTTAATGCAATTTCAACAAATGGCTCTAAAGTCTTCTTGCTGAACTAAATAAATCCTATTGTGTCAGAGCACTACAGAGCATGCTTTGACGATTGTGTGAGAGTAAGTTGAAATCACGTGACCAACTTAGGTCAACATCCCTCGCCAAGGGCAGTGTGGCGACAAAATTGTCCTTTTTGGAAATTTTCCGTTTCGCTTTTGGTATTGCAATTTTATGGAGGGGAAAAACATAAAATGTAACATGTTAAAATATTAAAAGAATAAATCATACCTATTATTACCTTTTTTTATTGAGATAATAAATTTTACTGAACCATTCATCAAGCCATCTGAATCGAATTTATTATATACCAGAGAACATCAAATATGTTGTCTTGTATTGACCTTTCTTCTGACCAGTCTTTATTTTTCGATTACTGGGAAACCATTTCCTTTTTCTTGATTCTCTCTGGTAGCCATGAAATTTTCGTCCGATTTCTAGATTTCGGATTCCTAAATCATGCAGTGTATTCGAGATGCTTTTTTTTTCAAAGAATCTTTCTTTCGAAGTTTTCTTTCCATCAATTCTTCGTGACCAATCAAGGAATCGCTTCGCATGGAATTAAAAGAAACACCCGTAACCTTTCTATGATTTTCTGATTTTTTTTTATTCGTAATCCTGTTCGTTCATATGATCTACTCGATGAATTTTTATTTAGTGAAAATAAACAGAAGATTCAGTGGCAGCCAAATCTCCAGATCTCCAGAGACCCTTGTCAAATTGGGTTTCATGATTTCTCACGTTTTCATTTCACCACTATATTACTCATAATTGCATGTGGTATCTGGAATTTGCTAAAAACATCACGGATGGAATGACCGAATGGTGGCGCTGAGCTTTACCAACACCTCCTAGAGAAGGCCTGCGGAGAAAAGGTGTATAAATTGTTACATCATCATAAAGCGGCTATTGTTAATCGTATTTCTACCAATAATAAACCCTAAATTTGGCCGCTTGATGATGGTGTAACAATGTATACACCTGTATCAATTTTTCTATCGAAAAATGGAAGGAAAAATTCTGCGACCTGGGTTCGAACCAGGAACCTCGACTTTCATGGCCGATGCCTCTACCAGATGGGCTATCGCAGACACCCGGACAGCCATGCTGTTACAAGGTGTCTTAAAGACAACCAAGTTGTCAAAGGTTGAAAGCCCAATGGGAGGCGGGCACCCGGCTCACAGATCGAGAATTTCTCCTTTGGCGGGCACCCGGCACTATCTCAGAAAGTTTGATGAACTCACAAGTAAATAAATAAACATAGACTGGAGATGACCTCCAAACATGATGTGGTTCGAACCCAAGTCGCAGAATTTTTCCTTCCATTTTTCGATAGAAAAATTAATACACTTGTTTATTTAAATATATATACATTTTGTCCGCAGGCCTTCTCTCTAGGAGGTGTTGGGCTTTACTCAGATCGTGTCGTGCTCGTCCATTTCGATAGCTTCAGCTGAGCATTCACGATTATTTTAAAGGGTCCTGACGTGTTTTATTGACACGTCGATCCTATTTATCCTCCACTGGGCGCACGTTTCATTAAAGGACAAGTACCACTTAAAAACTAATTTTTTTGTAGTACCACTTTAAAAAAATAAATTAATGTAGTAATATTGAAAATTGCTAAATATATAAAAGCTGCATATAAAAGCTGTATTTCGTAAAATCCGTCGCACTCCATTTTGAATCCCCGTGACGTCATCGGCCTGCTGAAATGAGAGCTGTAGCTTCTTTTAGTATTGTAAGAGCTATACGATATGGCTAAGTGCGTCTCGGATAGCAGTTCTGAATTCTCTTCAAGCGACAAAAATTTCGATGGAGATTTTCAAAACTCTTCTATGAAATATTTGAAAATCGTGAAATTAGATCATACCAATTGGAGCCGCAAATAAAAAGATTTGCCAGTTGAACTTCTAGGCAATTGCCATGATGGGGAAAACGCCCCTCCCACATCGCCTAATATTCATAATTTGTATGATTTTTAGACAGTTATCTCATTAACTTTTATTATTTATACAGGCAATATAGATACACTAGGTTATCGGCAATTTACGAATTGGATCTAGGGTAGGCTTGGGAAAAATAACAAAAATTCTTCCAAATTGTGTTGTGAGCATTATCAGGAAAGAATTTACCTCTGAGGAGTACTGTGTGTTTAAATACCGAAGATACTAAAGACATATTTATAGCATATTTACATTTATTCCTACTTAGTTTCCTTTATCTACTTAGCAATAAAATTTGAATTTCCTTACAAAAAAAAGTCTTTGATTAATTTTCCAGTAATAAAACATTTTGGATTCGGTGTTTCTTAAACAACAGACAATTTGGGATTTTTCTTACGAAAAATATAAAAAAAACAACAAAAAAAACACGAAAACGAAATAATTTAAGTGGCAATTTCGTATTTGCGCATGATTATTTTTTGTTTTCGTCAAACAAGTTGCGCTGTGCGCACGAAACCGACTTTTCATATTTACGAAAAGAAAATTTGTTTCCCTTGCAGCATTCGGCCCTGTTGGTTTGGTTTGTTTGGTATTAACGTCCTTTTCAACTGCCATGGTCATTTCAGGACGGCGTTATAGGGGCCGCAAATTTTGCCTCGCAAGGGTTCTTTAACGTGCAGCCGGCAAACGACTACACGGGACCAACGGCTTTACTTCCCTTCCGAAGGAAGTGCGTGATCTCAGGATTTTCCCCCTGAAAAAATCCTCGTCGTCCTCGGCCGGGGTCGAACCCGCGTCCTCGGGCATCAGAGGCGACCACGCAACCCCTGAGCCACCGAGGCCGATCGGCCCTGTTCAAAGTGGATTCTTTCAATCGTTTCGAAAGTTAGTTATCAACATTTTAGAATAGACATTTTATCAACATTTTGCTTAAGCTACTACAGTAAGTAATTCCTGTTTATTTAATAGGGTTATTCGTGCTGTCGAAATGCATTGTACGTACAAGCTGTTTCTTCGACGGAGCTAGAGCAGTGTTCGGCGTCCATTATGAATCGGGGAGCTGATGCGCAGATAAATGCGCACTCGTTTCGTCATGCACATGAAAATCTTGAAAATTCCGTTTTAATTACATAAGTGGATAGACGAAAATGAAAAATTTTTTAAAGTGGTATCTTTTCGATTTTCGTACGAAAAATCGCAAACAGGGAGTATTTTCATTTATTTATTTGAATTATAGCGTGTTTTGATACATTTTTTTTTTTTTTTGGTTAGACGATTACACATATCTTATAAAAGTGGTGGTTTTGAATAGTTTATTTTCCTATTTTTTTGTGATAAACAATTGGATCGACCTCATATTCACTACTTTCAAAATGAACAGAGCAGGCCCTGTTTGCTTTTGCCGGGATTCCATTCATCTATCCATTGCTTTTTTCTTACTTCTTGAGTAGAAAAGGGTAAAGCATAATTGTTACACACGAATACCAAACGAAGTTTATAAGGCATGGTCAAATCGATGTCAAATATTCGTGTGCAAAACTGTGCTAAGAAGAGTTTCCAAATTTATTCAATGTCATTCATATAACGTCTCCTTTTTTAAAATCATTTATTCGTGACTTCACTGACCTAAGCTACACACATTTCAATAAACATTCCTTTACACAGAGGTCATTAAATGAATTAAAATGGCCAAGGAAATATTTAGAAACTCTTTCTTGTGAGTTTACTTAAAAAAAAATCACGCTGTCGAAGATTACAAGCAATTACGTCTCTCCTACTGAATTCTGCAGCAGGCCGATGACGTCACAGCCGTCGCAGTGTTGCCAGATCGGATCGGGAGGATCGGGCGATTTTTTAGATGCCCACGCTACAGAAATTTTCACTTGGGTGACACGCTACTTTTTGGGCTACTGTTATTTCACTTGGGCAGCAAGACGAAAGCAGGAGCTGATGTCAGAATATTTTCTGCCTTGTGGTTTCTGCCGTTGTTTTTACGCATGTGGAATCCACGCCTAACTCAACAAAACTGAAAGTTTCACTTTTGTTCCAGTTGATTTCCCGCGAATGCACGTTGGCTGGTGCTGTATCTGTGAGTACGCATAATCGTGGAACAGCTGCGCAAACGTGAACATTGGAAATTCAATTCTGTTAATTGTGTTACACATATTAACACAATGGGTAAGTGGAGTGAATACAATAAAAATTTCCAAAATTTATGGCTCGCAGATAAAGAATTTACAAATGGATTGAAGAAGTGAAAAATGACAGTGAAAAAGCATACTGTAAACTTTGCAAAGTGTATCTCAGAGCCCACAAAACTGACTTAAGCAAACATGCATCTACTGCAAAACATTAAGAATGGATCCATTGGTTGAAGTAAAGGAGTGGTGATGGTGCAGAAAATCATCCTGAAGGTGAGCATTATCCATGAGCAGCAACACTTTGAGTGGCAGATTCTGTTCTAAAAGATACTTCTTCACTGCAGGACCTTATTTTACCAATACTCTCTACGTGAACAATTCATGATGATGACATATACTAGTGACCGATTCATATTTGGTTAAATTAAAAGCCGTACGTATGACTCCATTATAAGCAACAGTTATTTTGTTCGAAAATTAAGCAACAGCCGTACGAATATTGATCGAAAATTACTTGTGAGACAACAGAGTGAAAATTGATACACGTACATCGAATGTCCGATAAAGTTTTTTTATATTAGTAAAAGTGCATAGTTGCAAAATAATTAAGTTTTATATTTGGGCTACAAATACTTCAAATCCGCTACTTTTGGAGCACGGTCACGCTACTTTTTAATCTTCAAATCTGGCAACACTGAGCCGTCGTAGCATGGCGGACGCCGTTTTTCGTTCACTGTCGTATTTTGCCGTTTTCATCGCAGATTTGTAAGGAATATGATGATTTTTATAGAAAATTATTAATGAAAATGTACTATAACGTCATGAACTAACAAAATTTAAATAAAAAAAGAGTATGTGATTTTTAATGGTACTTATCCTTTAATGGCAAAACAAATTTTGTTTTCCCCGTTGACCGATATTCTTCGATGGTTTCAACTCTATCACTGGTGTTATTATTACACCACGTATTAGATACGGACTATTCTCTTATACTATGGTTATGTCCCTTTTCTTTAAATATTCTTCGATTTACTTATACCTTTTCTTACAGTATTTACTTTTGTTTTCTCTGTCTTCATTTATTTCAACTCTGAAGCTCCTTGGGCGTTTTCTGCTGAACGCCTTTTTATTCTCTTATCATTTCGCCTTTTTTTTCTCTTATCATTTTGTATTTTTCCCCCTGTAAAGTGTAATTTTTTTTCTGGTTTTTCTGTATTCTTTTTTTTTCTTCCAAGTAGCTGGTCAACAACCTTTTTTTAAAGCTGTTGTGTTCAGAAATATATTTTTAACTTTGCTTCATTTTTTCATAAGCCTTTTCCGACGTCATCATTCTTTAGATTTTTAAAGATCATTGAGTCTTTTAATTAAATCCTTTAAATTCTTCGTTTTGATTTCATCATGACAGGTTTTTGATCAATGACAATCTCCTTATCAATGCTGTTATCTTCAGACACATTTCTTTTAATTGAAATATTCTACTTCTACATCTCGAATTATTTTTCTAGATAGGTGTATTTTTAAAATAGATTTTACTTCACCTAAATTAATTTTGTTTCATAAAATTCTCAGAACGCTTCTCTTTCATATTTTGCAATACTTCTCGTCATTATACGGAGATCATTTCTCCTTAACTTAGCCGATTTGAACACCTCTCCCCGGCAATGGAATGCGCCCGAGCCTATGTAAATCAGGCGGTGTATCAGTGAGCATTCCTTAAATATTTAATCAGGAAACGAGCGCAGAAAATTCACGGCATGGCTAGAAAAATTAATGATTTTTGGAGAGGTTACGTACGACCGCTTTCCAAGGCGGGATTTAGTGCCGTACGCATCGTGGAACAGTGCAAAACGGAAGGAATTGACCCACTGGGGTCGGAGTTTTCGGGGTGGGTGTTAGAGGGTATGTAAAGGAGTGAAATTCGATATGCAGATTATTCATAGTAAGATCTACATTACTATGAAGTTTAGGCCAAATTATCCCAATGGGATGGCAGTCACTTGGTCTTTAGAATTATGGCGACATATGGTATGTGATATATCATTCGATCAGAAATGATGAAAAACTCAAGAAGATAAGAGTTCTTTTTCATTTTCTATACTACGTTCGAGAAAATCAATTTTTTTGATTAAAAAAAAATTAGGGATGATTAAAAAGTGCAGATAAAAGGGTAAAAATAGATAATCTCAGCGCTTCCGCTACTTTCCTATACTTTCCTTGGTAGGATTAATTTCTTGTTCTCGTACATTGCATGGCCATCTGAGAAGATTTTGAATATCGATAATTATTTTTTCGAAATCTCGTTTGGACAGTGACTTTCCTCTTGCTCATGTGTGCAAAATTTCATCAAGATCAGAATAAAACTGTAGAGTTGTATAAAAAAAAACACACACACACACACAAACAAACATTCTTCTTTATACAGAGTAATTCGAAAGTCCTCGAAATCCAAGTTAAACCTTAGGAACGCGCTGCGCAACGTGAGAGTTGACTGACATAACGTCACTGCTCGCCCGCGCCCGCGCAAGCGTCGTGTGACGTGGTGCGCTCACATTGTGCAGCGCATTTCAAAGGCCACACACAAGTGCCCCAAGCAGCAATACTTGGATATCTTTTATGGTTTTGCAGTAAATTCGTTTTAACCTTGGAGTTCGGGGACTCTCGATTCACCCTGTATTGTATATGTAGAGATTATTCTTTTATCCATTAGCGCCATTTTTCCTCTTATCATTATTGTAACTAAAATATTTTACCTTTCTTCTGCTATTTCCCTGAAGCGCAATTTGAGCTGTAGTGATTTCTTGTGTGGTTTGCGTGGATTATCACTAATTAACTTAGAATGTTTGTGGCATCTTCTAATATGCCCAAATTAATTATCCTTAGTCTGCTGGTTTCATAAAGTCATCATTATTTCTCTCGAGCACACTCTCGAGAACTCTTCACGTTTTTGATCCTGACGAAGAGTAACTTACAGGGGTTGGACAAAAATATGGAAACACCTAACAAAAAACATATCACCTTTAATGTGGAGTTGGATAACCCTTGGCTTGTAGAACAGCTTGGAGCCTCCTTGGAATAGACAAATAGAGATCCTGTATGATTTATAAGGGAATCTTGTACTATTCTTTATGCAAAACAATGGCAAGTTCCTTCAATGATGATGGAGGTGGATAGCGTGCTCGCAAGTTTCTTTCCAAAACAGACCACAAAGGCTCAATAATATTAATATCTGGTGATTGTGGGGGCCATGGCAGATGTGACACATCACCCTCAGGCTGAGAAAACCAGTCCTGGACAATGCGAGCTGTGGAACCGGCGCCTTATCATCTTGGTAAAAGGCATCTCCTTTGGGGAACAAAGTTTGCACCATCGGATGAACCTGGTCACACAAAACGTTGAGATAGTTCTTGGCAGTGATGTAGTCTTGCAGGATAACGATAGGGCCGACAGAATACCACGATATTGCTGCCCAAACCATGACTGAACCTCCACCATGTTTTACTGTTGGCTGCAAACAATCTTGATCATAAGCTTGCTTTGGTGTTCTCCAGAAGTAAACTCGGCCAGCAGTTGGAAATATTATGAACGAAGACTCATCCGACCATATGACCTTTTTCCATTGCTCCAAAGACCAGGTTTTATGAACATGGCACCACTCTCTTCGGATTTTAGCATTGCGATCAGTGAACAGTGGCTTTGGGATTGCAGCACGTCCAGAAATACCCTGTTTGCGGAGTTCCCTTCGAACTGTTTTGATGCTGACAGGGTTTGTGAGGGTGGCATTCAGTTCTGCAGTAACTTTTGCAACTGTAGTCTTCTTATTACGTACCACAACCCTACGCAATGTTCGTTTGTCTCGATCATCCAACACATTTTTCCGTCCACGCTGATGTATGCAGTTGTAATTTTGGATACTGTGCCTCTTGAAACACCAAACATTTCAGACACCTTGGTTACAGAAGCACCCACCATACGGGCTCCAACAATTTGCCCACGTTCGAATTCTGTTAGTTCAGCCATATTGCACTAAAAACTCAACAGAATACAGCATAGAAACAAATGAAACTTTTTATCTACTTGCTGAAGGTTTATTGCCAATACTAAATAGGGGTGATAGCAGCACATCACTCAAATTTGCATTTTACTTCAGACATGCATTTTTCTGAGGTGTTTCCATATTTTTGTCCATATTTCTCCAGCGAGATGATATGTGTAAACATACCGAGTAAATTTAAAAAGTTTTTAAAGTAAGTTATGATAAAAATGTTTCTCTGCGTTAATATCGCACTAAAGCTATTCCAGTTACCCAATAACAATTTCCAATTTCCAATTGAAAGTCCATCATGATGGTTATTTATTAATAAGGAAAGAGCCCCGCGTAAAATTTATTTGAAATTTGACTTGAAACAAATTTCTCTGCTGGTGTTTTTACCGTAAGTGAAAATGACGGACAGTCTACTCAGAAATGCGGCAGCAAAAACTTGCAATCACTGTCATGCGCACGCGTTTTGCAGGAAAGGGTCATGTCAGGCGAAGTTTCTTAACTGGGAGCGAATGTTCATTAAACCATGACAACTGCTCAGATAGGAAACTAAAATATACAGAAACACAGGAAGGTGGAGCAGATTTCAAATGTTTAATTCAAACCAAGTGTAAAAGATAGAAACATATGCAGCACATTATTGGCTAGAGGTAGGCTCGAATTCATGAATGTAGATTTGCTTCACAGACTGTTCATCACTTCCCTTTTATATCAAGCTTTCACGATTTTAAACGCGTAACTTGAATCTCTTTGGAATTCGATCAAATTTTACCGGTATACACAGGTATATGTATCCTAATATTTCCCCAAATTTCAGCTTCCTCTCCCCTAAAAGAATACGTGGGAATAAGTGTTAGAGGTATTGGAAATTAAAGCAAATATGACGACAAAAGCAATATGCATTACTTCAGAATCTTCAGAAAAGTCTTCGGAAGAATGCTCTAGCGATTTCCATAAATAATTTTTCCATTTTTCTTTTTTACTAATTATTTTGGCTAATTATTCAACACATATAATTGAGGTATATTGCCATAATTGTGTACTAATATAAAGATTTATATTGTGCAAAATTTATTATTATAAAGGAAATATGTGTAATAGTATCCATTTACAGTATTAGCATATTAGAAGAGTTATTAAACTTTTTCCACCTAGGTGGCCAAAATTACACACTGTGTCTCGTTTCAACAAACAGCCGCCTCGTGATAAGCAAATTTACGTGTGGTATATAAAATTCCGTAAAATATGGTTCCATGTGTAAATTCGTAAAAATTAAAGGACATCACTTATATCATTTATTTAATAAGTTTGTTTGATGAGCTTCCTCGTTTATATTTTTTCCGTATATGTTGTAGAACCAAATCGAACACGGTTACTAATTGGTATGATATTAAATTTTCATTACGATTTCTCTGGAAATCAATAGTTTCTAGATAAATTCCATTTATTTTCGATCAGAACAGGTAATAAATCTTATACACACACAATAAGCACTTTCAAAACATTACCACAACAGCTTACGATCGATAGAAAATTCCCCGCCTTGGGTCTCCACATTCCAAATCAAGTCTTTGGGTATCCTTGACAAACCAGATTTCGTGGCAAGGTGGAATTTCGTCTTAACCTTATTACTCGTTTACTGAAAGACATCCTCAGATACTGAGCAATCTTAGGGGACTATTTCAAGAGCGTCAGAAGGCTAATCCCTACACGCATGCGCAATTTCCAGAATTCTTCTGCTATTATCGATCGAATTGCCGTGTAATCATCTCTCGTTAAATGTTGTCGTCAAAGTTTTCAGTTATATATAGACAAGTCAGTAATTGCAAAACTTTCTTTATAAAACCTTTCCGATATTTTCATCTTTATAAATTTAAGAGATTTATCGCAGCCATTAAGATAAACATTTTGTCATTTTGAAAAATTCAAGGATAAAACTTTTCTCATTTAGGAGAAAACTATTTATCGAAATTTCTTCGTTACTTTCGGTAACAACCATCGCATGTGAAATCTGCCAAAGTTCTGTTCGAAAAGTCGACAGACTGTTTAATTTTCATTGTAAACTATGAGGCCTTCTACATCCTGTCTACAATTCTTCCCTAAGCTATCAATTAAGGCTCGTTTGCGAAACAAACGTTAGTTGCGCTAACGTAAAGCTGAACGAAGAGCTTGCGTTAAGACTCGTTTAATTCTTAACCGCTGTGGACGTTCCGACCGTTCAATTGCTGAACCACATGTTAAACTTTATTTGTCTGAACCATTTGTCTTATTTAATTCGCAGGTGCTTTCCCAGCCATAAATACAGTGGAGAGAGGTTGTAAATTCAAAGAAGTTGCTAAAAACCTTTGCTTTAGTTACGGGGACTTTTCCATGAGAAGTTAGAAATAAATTTCTCGTATTACTGAATTTTATATTCCACACATTTAACAATAAAATTAAATAAACTAAAAATTCATCTTTTTTATTAATTAATATACTGAAAAAACTATGTTTGATATGGAAAACAATGCACCCACATACGGAGCCAGATTTCACCCAAAAACTAGAGATATCTAACAATGACTACAAAGCCGTTGTCGTGAACAATAAAAGTAAGTCAAATTTGACGAACTTCTCAACTACCCAATTACAACGGGGTTACAGAAGTCATATACAGTGATCGCCGCTTAATGTAGCCATCTTTAATATGACCTATCCGACGTAGAAATCATACAGCTTCCACCCAACACAACTTCAATAATGCAGCCTTGTGATATGGGCATCATAAGGACAATGAGTGGCTATGATAAAATGGATGACTATTTAAAAGTTCAAAGTAATGTTCATAATTTTTTAAGAAGGCAAGGTTGTCAAACAAACATTAGACAACATTTTAAATAAACTATTTTGACAAGATACTGTACGCGTATATATGTGTCTGTCTGTCTATATGTAAGTAGAAACACATGTTCTACTTGTTGGATAAAAATATAAGTACATTTGGTAGCCTCGCTTAAAAAAGTCACCGGTTAAGGTGGCCACTTAAGCATGGTCCCGAAGTGGCCATGTTAAGCGACGACCACTGTATCTAACATGGCCAAAGGGCTCATTCTTCTGGTAATATTTAAAAATAAAATTTTATTAAACTTGTTAAATATTAGCGTGTACAACATCTGTTTAAAAAGTTTTTCTTCCGAATGATTTCTTTAGTTTACCTGCATCGTTATCATAAAGAAACGTGTTAATTAATATTCTAAAGAAAGCTTTTGGACTCGTGCCAAACTTCCTTAAGGCAGAAAATGGTTAAATCTAGTCAAGAACAAACAGCCTTGATTTTTTAAATGCATTAGCTGAAAATGTTCGTCATTCTTGAAAAATTAATCAACGTTGGTGTAAATGTTGAACTAAAATATCGATCGTGCTTTTGCATCTCTTTAAAAGTAATGCATCCATTTCTTGATTTCAAGACTTGATTTCATGTATTATTCCCAAATTAATACATTCAATTGTACACATAAATAAATGTAAATAACCAACGTTCCTATTTTTGTTAAATGACATCGTTGGATAGCAATAGCTATAATCTTCGCAATTCACAATTATAGGAAACACTGCAAAATTTGAACAGCTCCACGTTCACCAATACAACTCATTACTTTCTTAAAATACAAAGCTGAGACTAGTTTAAATGACTAGTCCAAGTCCGGTTATTAAATTACACTTCAGTAGAAAGTCACATATAAATAATTATCGCAATTAGCCATACTAAATGAAATGTCACACAAATTGTTAAAGTCCCAGTAGATAAGCAAAATAGAGTCTTATAAGTCCTCTGAATTACGACTAGCACAAATCACACTTGCGAACTAAAAATTTAGAAGCAAATAAATAAATAAAGTATTCACCAATGCACATTTATATAGCTATCTAAAATACTAGCATGAAAAGATAACATTGGATAACACTCGTGCAAAGTAAAAGAGCGTCGCACGTAACAAGCATTTTACTTAATGCAATAAACTTTAATACGCATTAAGAAAGACGGAGCACTGCGTAGTACTTGAAACTCAAAACACTGTAGTCTCATATTATGGCGAAGCCTAGCCCATGTCGTAAGTAAGCTAGCATACTAAATGGCCATAAGCCATAACACTATCGTGTTGTAATTAAGTTTCCGACGGGACAGCTCCGTAAAAGCGGCCTTAATCCAATCGGCATTTCTGCCCACATTTAAATATGCACTTACTAGAAATAAGCTGCAGTCCACCACTCCTCGATGTACATCATTCGGAAGCTTTAGGTAAGGAAACTGCGACGGTGAGAAGCCCTGCTGACTTTTCTGCTCCTCTAACAGCCAAAACGCCGCCTTCCTGGCTTCTCTGCACGGCATGGATTTTCCTAACTGCGCAATACTGTGCTCTGGAATTGAATCCGCCGTGTTGAATCCAGTTTCATAACCGTGTAGCAGCAAGGGTGACTCAAATCGGTTCTATATGGAGATTCGCATGTCAGGCGACCTTCCCCAGTCCAAAACCTAGGCCCATTTTCTTCTCCTCTATCTCTCCTTTCGTACGCCGCGCTCGAAACGTCTCTCGCCCGCTGATTGGTCCGTGCGTGTTGATGTTGTCGGTGACGCTGATGACGACGTCGCCCTGCTTTCCTCTCTGAATGATAGAATATCCGAGAGTGAAAGCGGACGATTGCGTCATCGGAATTCATGTTGGAGTTTGAATTCCGTGACATACAGTATATTTATTTATTTTTACCTTTTTATACTCCGATATGATTTAAGTATTCCATTTTATTCTTGTGCGTAAATGTTGGCGATGTTGGAAGTGAAAAGATTGGGACATCAAGATGCTGACATACCATGGGATTTCCTATATGTAGCCCCTTGAAAGTAACGCTAACCGCATCAATATAAAATGTAAATTTAATAATTTTTAAACTGGTGTTCGCCTTTTGCTTAAATTTAAAGCGGTTGTGCTAGATACGAGTATTTCGGAAAACTGGTGATAAATTTGAAGCTTTTACAGCTTCCAGTAATCTGATTGCAAACAGATTTTTCAAAAATTTCCTCTTCAAAAAATATTACCCCCATCTCCCCTCGTAAGAAACGGAAAATATTTCTCTTTTTATAGCGAAAAAATGCGAACCCTCTACATATCTTTTTTATGTAAGAGAAGTTGGATTGTTTTTCAAGTAGTTGATGAAGATTTACTGACTATAAATTTGAATTCGGATATTATTTCTGGCATTTGGAATATGGCCATATTTTCTCTTGTTAAAGTGACTGCTAACGTATTTGCAGCCATCACTCTTTGCAGAAACGGGAAACATCCATGAGTATTTAATAGTGAGTATTTTAGAGTGCCCAAAATTTTTTATTTGTGAAACCAAAAAAAATACTAAATTATTTCTCCCTTCATTTTCTTGCTCAATCCTTTCAACCTGCGGTGAAGAAATTAAAACCTATAAATTAGTGCTTACATATTTTACTTTTCTGCTTTTCTTTTATCTTCACTCTAAAGTTAATATTGCCTTTGCTTAAACAATAACTAAAACCGCCGTTTTAACTAATCCTTTTATATAAGTATCTATATCTAAGCTTTCTTGTGTACCATTTTCATGTACACAAGTCCGTAATTAAACAAGTTAATAATGAAAAATTTGCATAATTTTGCAACAACACATCCTTGAAACATATTTTCTCTCATATTATTCATACTGATCGAGTAACCTACTCCTGTTGTTAAAAAATATGAAAGGCGATCAATTACTACTGATCAAAACATTTTCCTCGGTCAATGAAAAATATTTTGTGCTGCATTAAATTAATGCTGAAAACATTTACCTCATATAGTTGCATCATCTTCCACTAATTAGAAGCAATTTTCAAATTGATGTCTGTGAGTTTTGTGAGTCATAAAAGAAAACTGAATTTATTTTGGTGGAAATATGACCAACAGGCACAATCAAGGCTATGGATAAAACGCTGTCAGTTGTTCGGCTAATCGGCTGTCATCATCGAGAACTGAACTTTTGCAGTGATACGCGAAAGGTATGACATCGGATTGACGTAAAGCCACAGATAAGTGGAAAAATACGTCTGCGTCGAGTGAGATTATTATGACCACCAGCTAATGTGAGTCAATAAGATTCTGGTAGGTTTCTACTAGTAGCTGTTGCCATGCAGACTGTAAAGCATCCGATAGCTGCTGAAGGGTACGCGGTGGTTATTCCATAGCACGCACGTGACGACCGAGGTGATCCCAAAGGTCTGGGGAATTAGGGGGCAGGGTAGTACTTTGAACTCTTGTTCCTCAAACTATCCCCGAGCAATTGCAGCCGTATGACACGTTCCATTGTCTTGCTGGAACGTGCCATCCCCCTCTGGGAAGACAGTCGCCATGAAAGGATCTACTTGATCTGCAATTATGGATAACCGAATCAGTTGAGAGTTCCTTCCACAGGTATTAGTGGGCCCAGACAATGCCATGAGAACACTCCCCACACCATGACGCTGCCGCCACTAGCCTGGATTCGTCCAACAATGGTTGTAGGATGCTTGTTCTCGGAGGTTTCTCGCCTCACCCGCCAACGGCCGTCACTTCTGTGGAGCAGAAATCGTGACTCATCGGAGAAGGCAACCTTTTTCCAGTAAGAAGTGGTCCAGTTTCTGTACTGTTGGGCAAATTGAAGTCGTTTTTGGCGATGAACCTTCGTCAGCATGGGTGCGGTGACCATCCGTCTGCTGCAGAGGCCCATACGTAGAAGGGAATTTCTAATCTACGTTCTAATCCAGGCTGTGGAATTTTCTTTCCTATTTTTCATCAATAAAAAACAGCGGTAAATGTAACCATTTATGACTGTAAGTTGCACTAGGAGCTGTGGGATCTCGCAAGATCAGTTGTCAACAAAAGAATCTATTGACCTATATTAATTATATACTACTACGATCAATAAGTTCGGAAGCTGTTCTGATATCTCCAATCCAAACTATTTAACCGTGATGCGAGACGTTGTAAGGAGGAAGCAGCTCCCCAGTGCATGGTTTTTCCAAACAATGCATATCAGTGAACTGTTCAGGTTCATTATAATAGTGGTAATATATCAAACAACTTGAAATGACGTATCATGAATAAATATAACGTAAAATTAATGATAATCGAAATTGGTTCTAACGTACATGGTTTGATAGTACCATTATGGTTCATTGGAAACTTTTAGTGCTAAGGTGTGGCATATAAGTTCGTACCGAAAGGGACAGTGAACAAGGTTAGCTACACACAGCCCCTAGCTCACTTCCGTGATGCTGTCCGCCGGAAACGTCCAGAATTCTGGAAAAGCAAGGATTGCGTACTGCAAATCGATCTTTCGTGGTGCAGGCTGCGGGAAAATGGGAACGTCAATCTTTCACACCCTTCCTTTCACCCGATCTCGCCCCATGCGACTTTTACCTGGTCTCCGTCTGTCAAAAGAACCCAAAGGACGCTGTTTCAGAGACTACATCTGAGGGTTTGGAAGCAGCGACGACCACTCTGAAGACCATCTCCTCCAAAGGCTTTCAGGAACGTTTTCAGCAACTGTAATACTCGCATTGGCAGAAGTGAAGGTGTGTGTAACACCTGATAACAATACATCATATCCGTCAGAAGACCAGTCTGTAAACATTGATCGTAGTACGTAATATGTAATAGAGTAAATAAATTACATAAATCGTGTTGATGTATAAATGAGGGGTTTTTTTTATCCCTAGAAAACACTGAGTGAAAATATATGACCAAATGGGCTGGATGGTACGGACTTTCGTTGGTACGGACAAAGGTCCGGTCCCGTCAAGTCGGTACAATCGAGATTCTAATGTATTGAAAAATTTATATTAGACAACTTTTGAACTAGTAATGCATTTGTATAAGCAAATATTCTACATAGAAATTTTTAATTAGGGTAAATGGGGGAAGACTCCCCAAGTCGTATAATTCATAAACCTCTCAACATAAAGGATCATTTTTAATGGGTTAAGCTGTTTTGGAAACCCCGCCGTTCAAAACCATTTCGCGATCAAGAATGCCATTGCTTGTCCACGCTGGAAAAAGTGAGTGTATTTTCGCTTCACTTATAACTTTCTACCCCACTTAAATTTGTAGTTTACAGAGAGCAAGTGCTATTAATGAAATTCGCTTAGAGAGTTGCGAGAAGTGACTGGATAGAGTATATCATTTGCCGTAAATGGCTTCATGAAACTTATATATATATATGGGAACAAATGTAATGCTTATGGAAGGAAAATTAAGAGTCTAAAAAAAAGTTAATGTAATAAAAATAAGCTTAAATTACAGACTGTTTCACGATTTTTAAACATTATTTGTACTGGGGCATTTCCCCATGGTATTGGGGTAAGTTGCCCCGAAAGAGGGGGTGAGAATTTTAATTATTATAATAACTTTATAGTATCGACATTCATAATTTTTTCCTAAATAGTATTTGAACCTATTTAAGGCATGATTTTTTTTTTGTTTACAAATTTCGTTTCATTTAAAGTATAAAAGGTTTAAACCTTAAGTAGGACGACTTCCCCCATTTTCCCTATCAATTGATTTGCATACGTAAACATACTATATTCAAATAAGAATAAGCTTAGGGAATTTTTTTTTATGAAGCGTCTTTTTTTGTTTTATGGTTTAAAGAGCATTTATCTGGCCAAATAAACCGAAAAAATCGTCACATGTCGTTGAAAGTAATTTCAATTTGCTGAAATAGTAAACAAGTTAGTTAAAACAGGACAAAAAAGATTCTACCGAAATTAATGAAGTTTCTCATTTCAGTGGAAACTAAAAAAAAAAAAAAAAAAAAAAAAAAAAAAAAAAAAACAAGAAAAAAATCGAAGCTCGTTTATTCATCAGAAGGAGAACATAAATTTAATTAAACAGTCAGCTTCGAAATCCCTCCCCCCCCCCTTCTTTTTTTTGTAATGTTTATCCTCCATCACAATTTGGTGCCCACGAAACAAAACCCTCACACTTTAATTTTCATCATTCTCTAGGTCTTTTCTAATTTTTTTCAGGTTCCCCAAAATTTTTAATGTTGTTGAAATTAGGTCGATGTTTCATACAATCTGTCAAATTTGGGATTTAAAATAGTGTTCTGCAGTTTTCAAGATTTTTTATAATTGTTTATAATGTCAAGTTTTTTTCTTAATGTTTTCGTTTGATTTTCTGCGCAGTCGAGAACCTGTAAACAATGGGATTTTATTATATGGAAATGAGCGCAACTAGGCAATTATTTGAGGGGGAGGGAATTAATTTCATTTTTTGAGGTTCGTATTTCGTAATAAGGCAAAAATTTTATGAGTTTTTTTCAAATAAAACATATGTTAATGGGAAATGCAAAATTGGAGGATGAGTTGAGAAATATTTAGCATTTAATTGGTTTCCCGTTATTTTTATTCTTAAAGGGTTTTTATAAAAGAAGTTGGGAAGGTTATTGTTCCCTTGAGAGGTTAATTTTGTGCGCGCGCAATTGGCTTAATTCAGAATTACTGCTTATTTTTATCAGTTTTAAACAGGAACTGCTCCCTTGATTGGATTCATTCTTCAGAGTTAGGTTGAAAATACTTAACCCCCTTCCTCTAAAAGGAAATAAGAAAAATAAAGTTACAAAATACTCAACTCCCTTCTTAGAAAAATTCTGATTTTAAGCTCTACAAAAAGCTTTCTAAGTTACAGCTTTGGTTATTTTGCAGTTGGCAACAACTTCCAGACGCATTGATAAATGCAAACAGAGTAAAAATCAATTTTAAGTAATTTAGTAATCAGATTTAAGTAATTTAATAGGAGGCCTTATGTGTCATTGAATTTGAAGCCAATTTATTGAATTTATATTTACTTCGCTCATACAATTTTAACTGAATTGGCTTTGCTTGTAAAGTTGTCAAAATCAAGCAAAGTTTTCCAGTATTTTAGTGAGAATATTCCGCATCATTATTACGAGAAATCATTATAAATTATCACAAGTTCACCTACAATGAGAACTAACAAGAAACTGTTTTTCTAAGTGAATAAAATATATTATTCTGCAATTTAAGATCTACAGTCCTATTAGTGAATCATGAGAACTGAATTCAATAAAATTTTCATCATTCATGGTTGGGTTTTTTTTTCGTTTGTGTGGCATAACGAATCTGTCCAATGTGGATTGCTATTGTTCTACAACTGGCAGCGACTCATAGACCGCCCAAAAGCTGGCGCTAGTATCGCTATAAAAGAACGTCCAGCGAATATATATTTCGTAAGAGCTTTACCGGAAGCAACGTAACAAAGCACGTTCACTTTGTAAGAGCTTTACCGATGGAAAAATGACGACGAAGGCGCGCACGCATGAAGATGGTGATCTGTGAAACTCTGCACATCGCACGGCAAACAAAGTATGCGAGAAACAAGTACTGAAGATATTTCTATTACTTATTAGCATTTATATTTCGAGCAGATCACCACAATCATAACAAAATATTTAAAATATTTAAAGTTTAACCTGAAATGAAGTAGGTATCACTAGGATCTCTTACCAGACACTGTGCCCTTTGTGATCGAAACATTTGCTGAGACACATTGCTGTCCACCATTTTATTTAAACAAACAATCGATTGCCATGGCAACCGGATGAGTGGTGCTGCATTTGCATGACAGGCGGTAGTTGCCATCCCAATAATGAAAATTTAGATTTTTACAACGATGAAATTTACTAAATTTAAAGTCCAAGTCAAATTTGAACGCCCCTCGTATTTTTAACTTTATGTAACTTGCTTCATTGCTATAAAGTTGTTTAAATAATTGACTGTATCTAATGTTTCAATATTTGGCTTGACTAAATTATTTTCTTTGAATTTATGAATAAAGTTTCCATGTTTGAATTGGCGCACGACAAATTGCGATTTTTCAGGTGCTCATATCTCGGGTTCTATTAACTGTAGAAACAAGGGATCAAGTGATTTTTTTTGGATAGGTCTTGGGCCAGCGATCATTTGTATGCCCATCGGAACAATTGGCATACTGTAACTATGATACAGTGCAGGGTCAAAGTTTGAACAGGGAACCGCCGGTTGGTTCCTTTTGCATTAAGTGTGGTCTAGGGTGAGCCTTAGGGCGCTTATGGGTGGTTACTGAGACATGACTTTTATACCAAGCCGGCCATTTTTATGCTTTAAATGCTTGGCAAATAATTCTCCTTTTTACTATACATTCTTAAGGCATTAACCTAAAAGGCGTATTTTTTCGTTCAGAAATCTTTATCCGTTGTCCTTAAGGTAAAAGACCCTGATCGAAAAGGGGGGTACAGCTCCCTCATTCCAACTTCCTCAGCACCTTTAAAAATTTTCCCAAAAGATTTTGGCATGCGAACAAATTCGCTCTTTTTTACACACAGAGAGAGGCAGCAAGGGAGATGAGACATTAGCAGGAAGAGATTGATGGTGAGAGATAAAGAGACAGTGATATTACTAGGTAACCACAAAAGTTCTTGCCGTTTTTATGTTGCCATAAAAGGAAGAGATAGAAGATATGCAAATGAGTGTACAGTGTGGTCCAAAATCTGTCAGGGGGGAGCAGGAAGGTTAGCCTGTAATAATACAGGGCTGTTGGGCATTCACATCAATCACATCTCGTGCGGAAGTGAAGACAAATGAAGTATCGAAGGAGATGAGATGATTAGGTGTTGTTTGCTTAATGACTTCAAGGTGGGCTTGTCAGCGGCAGCATCAGGTCGCCGAATGTGTCTTGCGTTTGGGGATGATGCTGTGAAGGAACGCACCGCAAGGCATTGGTTCCAGAAATTCAGGTCGGGAGAATTTTCCATTTCTGATGAACCCAGTAGTCCAGTGTGTCTGATGGACTAGACGCCAAATGGTTCACTACTAGCTGCTATCAACTGGCCAAACCATCACTGGGGACCAGTACTCCCAGCAGTTGGAACGTGTGCAACAGACATTGCAACAGAAGGAGCCAGCATTGGTGAATCGCAAAGGGGTACTCTTCCTTCATGACAATGCCTGGCCACATGTGACGCGGGTGGCCAGGGAACCATAGAGCGGCTTGGGTGGAAAACTTTGTGTCATCCACCTTACTCAACAGATCTTGCTCCAACGGATCATCACCTTTTCCATTCTCTGGACAATCATTTTCGTGGAAAATTCTACACCAATGATACAGACCTGCGAAAGGCACTCACGGACTTCTTTGAGTCCGGCAAGACCGGCAAGTTTTATAACCAGGGGATTGATCAACTGGAGACATGTTGGCAGAAGGTGCTAGATGCCAATGGGGATTACTTTGGGGACTAGCAATACGCTACTTTTTGTGTACATCATTTTGTTTTCCGGAATTAAAAACGGCAAGAACTTTTGTGGTTACCTAGTAGCAGAAGAGATGGCCTTGAGAGAACAGATGGTGGTAATGGGAAAAACTGAAGGAGACAGTGGCAATGACAAGAGAGAGGGAGACACTGATAATGGCTGTCAGAGAGGAGACAGTGATAGCGGAAAAGAGTGAAGGAAACAGTGGAAGTGGGAAAGGGTGGAGCTAATGGTAGTGAGAAGAGAGAGGGAGACAGTGACAGTAATTGAGAAGAAACGGCTGAGAGAGAGGAGACAGTGACAGTGGGAAAGAGTAAAGGAGCCAGTTGGTTAATCTCTTATTTACATTTTGTTTTTTTGTTTTCTAAAATCGTAACATTTTTCCAAGATAGGATATGTTTGTTTTTTATTACAGCGATTTGCTTTCAAATTAATGCTTTCTGTAATTAGTGTAATTGGTCGTTCATGTTTGTTTATTCTTGTACTTACGGTTCTTTTTGTTTGTCCAGTGTAAATTTTTACAATTTTGACATGGAATTTCATAAATCAAATTATTTTGCCAGAATATTACTTAATTTAAATAATTTGAATCTATATAATATAAAGAGAAATAATTAATAACGCAGAAAATCAATTAACTATTAATACTCCATAACAGTTTAAACCATTATCTTCATAAAAGAATTCCTAATATTAAAACAGAATTTTCATTATCAATGTTTATTAAATTTCCATTAAGAAAAGGCATGATGAGGCTTATACAAAAAAATGTTTGTTTTTACTTACATTATTCATGATTAATAGTAATCGCTATGAGTAAATCGTGATTAAAATGAGTTTTATTTATCATTTTAAATTTCCCAACCTTTAATAGATGCAAATAATAATACCTTGCCATCCCCTTGTATGTAACATTCTAAAATGTTGGCATTTGTACCAAATGATTTCAAATTTGTTCCTAAATAAATTATCTTTAAGAAATTTAATTTTTTTGTCTCTGTTTATGTACATTTTGTTTCATATTTTTATTTTTTCTCCTCCAAATCTATTAATCACAGTCATAAAGCGTGTCCCTCTCAACATTAATAGTAATTAATAGTCCCCACCACCTAAACGGAGGTGGCGTGTTCCCTCCTCTACTCCACTGAAGGTTGGTGGCTCTCTTGCAATGCGAACGTGCTTTGCTACGTTACTTCCGGTAAAGCTCTTACGAAATACGTATTCGCGGGCAGCGAATGAAAATGGAGCCGCTATTATGATGCTAAATGTGGCGTTTCTTACACAATTTTTTTGTTAATTATAGGCGATTTTCGTACAAAATAAATTAAATTAAACAGCTAAAATGAGAGATTGAGGTGGATTTTGTTATAAATGTTAGTAAAATAAAGCATTTTAAAACCTCAACTCAAGAAAATAGGAAGAACTAAAATACACCTCTAAGTGTCGAAAAATAAAGTCTTATAAATGATTTTTAATCTTTTTAATTAAATACACGAAAACTTTTAAAATTACTTTTAATTAGGTCTTGGATATTTTCATCTCATATTAAAAAAATTTTCAAATAGGCATTAAGTTTGCAATAAATAATATAAGCAGAAAATTTTGCAATAAATAATACAGCGGTACCTCGCATAACTAACCCTTCGAACAACGAACAATCCGCATAATGAACTCGCGTAACGAACCATGCCCCACATAACGAACCGAGCATGTGCGCTCACACGTGCTCATTTTGTTGTGGTCACATGCGCTTACACATTCAACAATCAAGGGGTGATGAAAGCACAATCAGAAGATGAAAATCTACAGTGCAAATAAAAATAGGTTTAAAATGAATTGGAAACATTTGATTGGGTGAGTGTTCTTTTTCTTTTTAAGGAGTTTGTCGCCAATTATTTTGTCTCAGGAACGAATTAAGCTCTTTTCTATATGTAAAAAAGAGTCTCGCATATCGAACTTCGTCTAGTAACGAATTAGGTTCATTATGTGAGACACCACTGTACAGGGCTGTATAACGGGAAGCCTACCCGCTCGATTGCAGGGGCCGGCTCGACATCAAATGATAATTGGGTAATTTTATTTTGTTAAACTTGTTTGTTTGACAAGGACACTTTCCACCCCCCCCCTCCCCGACTGTGGAAACTGCTGGCTGCTGCAGGCCACCTTCATCTCCCCCCATTCTGCCAATCGACCGACCCAGCCCCTGCAATCGAGCGGGGAGGCTTCCCGTTACACTGCCCTGTATAAACAGAAAATTTTACAATAAATAATATAAACAACAATTTATATTATTGAACATTGAACAAGAAACGTAACATTGGGGAAATTGCGAGTCTTAAGACCTTATTCATCTAATGAGTTGGTTATGTATACAACTGTCAAAAGTCTCTTTCCAGAAACCGTTCATTGAGTGACTAAAAGATATTTCTACAAATCTTACACAAAGCTATAAAGATAATTCTACAAATCTTATAGCAACGCTTCTTCGAGTGTTTTTTTCTCTGAGATGTTTGTCTTCCGAACATAAAAATCTTTCGTGAAAGTGTTCGTTATCCGAGCTGTTCGTTAACCGATCACCCACTGTATTCCGAATTTACATATGATTAGCAAGCATAGTGATTACTAGTCTATTAATTAAACTATTATTGGTTAAGGAATGCTTTTCCGCACAAGCCTCACAGGAATCTTAGGTTCCAATTAGACCGAAGAGAGTATTCTCATAATGGAATTTTGTAATCACACCTGGGTTCCGTAATTTGTCAGATGTACAGTTAAGAAGTCCCGAGCAGTAATCTAATAGTATTTGTCATTGATTAAATTATTAACAACGAATTAAGTCTTTCATTGTCTTTTTTTTACCACGAAAATTAGCATGAAATAAGAAAAGAGTTCATACGATTGTATTGCAAATTTATTTCTACAGAATTTCGGCTGGATAAAATTGATTTTTTTTCATTTTTTTTCAGACCTCCACTTCTTCCATCTACCCATATTCATTTCGCTTAAAACCACCTAATTTTTGCTTGAAATCATTTTTTTGCCTGACTTTAAAATTCTCATTATGAAATTAATTGTTTTGCTATGTCACTAATTGGAGATTTAGTAACCCCGTATCTAAAATGATTGCGTATTACGCTTTGAATTGACTGCAATTAAAAAGAAAAGGATCTAAAAAATTAAACGATTCATCAAGCCGAGAACGGGAAGAAAAGCATTTTTTGTCTTAAATTTCGCAACTCTGCTTTTGTTAGAGTGCGGATGTGTTTTGCTTTTAAGAACAATTTTTTAATAAACTTCATTTTTCAGATAAAAAATTAAATTAAAGAATTCCCTGCTTCGTTTCGAAACTTCGTTCCTCCTTAGTAATTTAAATAACGAATTTATTTTTTTTTTTTACGAAAATCATTTACTTTTTTTAGTAAATGCGATAAAAAGTTTAGCATTTCTCCCAAAGAAAATGCGTTTTAAAAAGTTTGTTCCGGGAAGTTTTAAATATTTTAATTTTTTTTTTTTAAAAACATGATGTTTAAAGATGCTAGATTATTTAGACAGGTAAAAAAAGACGCGGAAAATAATCCATAGTTTATATGAGAATAAACGATCACTAAAAACACTTTTGAAAGTGTAGAAAAGCTTATCCTGTATTTCTATTGATGGAGTAAAGTGATAAAAATAAGTAAGTAAATAAGTAAAGTGATATAAATAAGTATTTTATACTAACCATGTCATTTATGCTGAAGATTATCAAATAGAAATAAAATTTACCTAATTTGCATTTAAGCAGCTTCACCAGACAAGGAAATTGACGAATCGATTTTGCATTATGTTTATAGCTGTAACGCTTATGTGATTATTTAGAACATTTTATTTCAATAGGAATTTTAAACAGCTTTATCCACGTAAGCATAACTAGAGTTTTAAAATATTATTAAAGCTTTGCAGGTTAGACCTTCAAACATGTCATTGATTGGTATCATTCATTTTATGACTTAATTAGTCACCGTTTATTCTGTTTCTTTATAAACTATGAATGGACGTGCCCTTTTCTCTAACTTCTGGAATACGAGTTTAAAATTAAAAGGATTTCGTTATATATAAACATTGAACTCTAATACATATCAAGATGACATGATCTATAATATAGCGAAATTATTCTTAATTTTGACTAATCCTGTATTTGTTATAGTTATTGTCCGGCCCGGGATTTTCTAATGTTGAGAATGTAACCGGAAATTCCTAGGCTCAGTTTCGGATAATAAACGTAACATTTTGGTGTATAAATCTGATACAGTATTTCAGCGACTATTGTTTAATTTAATTTTGTTTTATTTCCAAAAAAAATCCAGATAAAATTTAAGTTGCTATTTCCTCAAAAATAGTGAGATGTATCCCGCTTTTCACTGTGCCAAATCTTTTATATGAAACATCTCCCAATATGAAGAAAAAAAGGAAAATTCTCAAAAAAATGTTCGAAATCCGTTATCGTTAAATATGCGATTTCGAATTCGATTACCGTGTTTGATTTGAAAGTCTCACGCTTTACCTGTGGTCGAAAATGCTTAGCAGTTGAAATAATGAATTTTTTGTACAGACGAAGAGATCCGCAATAATGATGTAATAAATTTGTATTGATTTAAGTTTTTAAAGTTACTTTTAAAAGCATCACAAGTTGATTAGTAAAAGACCATATATCTCTAAGGTCTGTAAACCCAGGAAACTTCTATTTAAGAGGTCATGTAAAAATCTGCATATTTTTTTTACATCCTCCTAAAAAACTTCTCCAATCTGTTTCCCTTCTAATATTATGATGTCCTTAGAAGCCATTTGCCTCGCTTGATCAGTCACACTAGGTGGTTGCCTTCAGATCTAGCTTACGTAAGTAACCCCTATTTCCACAAGAAATCAGCCTCTGTAATCTAATTTAAAGGGTTTATAGGGGGGCAAGAAGGCTTGGACCAATAGATTGCGTCACGGGAGAAGGCTCTTTTCTGAGTTTCCATTAGGATTTCATGAATGCAATGGGCATTTCCTTCTCCTCTTATCTCGTTCCAGATTAAGCTTTTTTTCCTAAAGTAACTTGAACATTGCAGAAGTTGGCAGCATTAATACTATCATTCGGCAATCACGGACATTTCCACGGCACGTGGATGATGCGGTTGATTTTTAATGTATACATTAGAACCTTTTCCCTTAATTACGCAAGTAACTATTATGCAGTGAAAGCACAAATAGACCATATAATTTCCTAAGTTTATATTAGGATGCATTTTTGAACATTTTACAGTTCATAAAAGAATTTTGTCTGATTCTTTGATTTAATAGAAGATGCTATTGTGGGATTTACATATACATTAAAATATCTTTTTAATATTTCAATTTCACAAGGTAACTTCCCTTCATGCTTACAGCAGGTAAGAATTATTCCTATTTTCAAGAAAGGCGACTCTAAAAAGTTTTCTAATTATCGTCCAATCTCGATTCTTTCTTCTTTCGCCAAAATTTTTGAGAAGCTATTTTACGTTCGCCTTTCGCGTTATATTTTCTCAAACAATCTGCTTTCTCCAATACAGCATGGATTTACACATAATCGCAGCACCTTAACCGCCTGCTACGATCTTATAGAATTTATTACTTCTAACATGGGCAAAAACAAGCTAGTCGCTTCTGTTTTTTTAGATTACTCGAAAGCTTTCTACTCAATTCCACATCATCTTTTTAATACATAAACTTGTATTATTTTATAATATTCGAGGTCCTCCTCTTTCCTGGCTCATCGGGTTACTTTCTAACCGTCGTTATACGGTTAATAATATGGCTGCGTAATAATATTCCTCCACCATCGGGATTTGGGTGTGCCACAGGGCTCAATTTTGTCACAACCCCTGTTTAATTTATTTATCAATGATCTTTCTTTCATTATGCCTCCTCTATCGTCAATTTTTTATGCGGATTATGCAACTATATCATTTGCAGACACTTCTATTTCTGCCATCCAATCCGAAATGAATCCAATCATTGGAATCTTTGCAACCAGTTAGTCTTAAATTTAGAAAAAGCTACCTACTGATAGAATATTAGATGAATTTTCGCTGTTTTATAACATTCTCATTTAACTTCCCCCTCTACCTCTTTTAAATATTTAGGAATTCATTTGTCCTCAGACCTTTCTTGGGAGTTTCATATTAATATGTTAGCTATTTTACTTAACCAAAATCGGCCTCGGTGGCTCAGTGGTTGCGTGATCGCCTCTGATGACCAAGGACGCGGGTTCGACCCCGGCCGAGGACGAGGATTTTTTTCAGGGGGAAAATCCTTCGGAAGGAAAGTAAAGCCTTAGATCCTGTATAGTCGTTTGCCGGCTGCACGTTAAAGAACCCTGGCGAGGCAAAATTTGTGGCCCCTATAACGCCGTCCTGAAATGGCCATAGCAGTTGAAAAGGACGTTAATACCAAACAAAATAAACCAACCACTTAACCAAAGTCTGGGTTTATTTTCTCGTCTACATTTCTCCCCTCTCCTATACTACTTCTGTTTCTCCTTAATACATTCCCGGTTTTGTTATGGAATTCTATTCTGGGGTGCTTCCTCAAACTCTAGTTTATTACGTCTTTTTAGAATACAAAAGAGATTTTTGAGGTCATATCTTAAATTGCGTAAACCACCTTTTTAATCACTTCGGGATCCTAACAATTTTCCAACTCTATTTAAGCAACTTACCAACGTTCACTTAAGAGGCTGAGTCAAATGAAAACCGGAAAACCGCTGTAGGAAATCGAAAACCGCTCCCATTGCGATCAGGCCAGGTACGCATGGGCGTGGGCTCTCCCGCAATCAATTGGCGTTGGTCTCGCGTCTCCACGTAGCCCAGCGGCGCCATACGGGCGTTTCCAATATGGCGGCCCCTCCGTTGGAATGCACCAAACAAGAGTAGCGTGGAGTGATCAGTTTCCTACACAGTGAAGGCACCAAACCAATAGAAATCCATCGACGCATGTTGGCACAGTATGGTGCTGCATGTGTATCGCAGACTGAGGTATACGAATGGTGTAAAAAATTCAGCAGCGGCACAACAAGTTTGGCGGACGCGCTTGTGACGAGGCGATTGCAGCGGCGGAGGAGATGATTCTGCAGGATAGACAGGTCACCATCGATGACATTGCAACGCATTACAGGTCAGTCATGGCTCTGCTCAGCATATTGTCCATGATGAGCTGATACCGGAAAGTGGCTGCAAGATGGGTCCCTCGTCAGCTGACGCCCAAAATGAAGGAGAGGCGAGTCGATGCCTGCCAGGAGCTGCTGCGCCGCTACGAACTTGAAGGTGACACCTTTTTGGAGCGGATTGTGACTGGAGACAAGTCCTGGATCCATCACTACCAACCACAGACCAAGCGCTCCAGTAGGGAATGGCGGCACTCGACATTGCCAAAGCCGAAAAGGTTCCGCAGCCAGCCATCCTCAGGAAAGGTGATGTTGACCTTGTTCTGGGACCACAAGGGTCCTATAGTGGAATATTACATGGATAAGGGCAAGACGGTGACCAGTGCCACCTATAGTGAATTGGTACGTGACATTGTGAAATCTGCTATACGCACCAAGCGCCGCGGACTCCTCTCAACAGGCGTTCTCATCCAGGCGCGTATGACAACGCGCGACCTCATACGGCTCGTGCGACCATGGCGACTATCCAGTACTTGCGTCTGGAGTGCCTCCCCCATCCTCCTTACTCTCCCGACCTCGCGCCCTCCGACTTCCACATCTTTGGCTCACTAAAGGATTCCTTAGGTGGCCACAAGTTGGAGGTGAAACAGCCAAAAGATTTTTTTTCCCGAGGTATCCATGCCCTCCCGGCTCGGTGGCGGAAATGGATCGAAAAGCAGGGGGACTACATTGAAAAACAGTGTACTTGTTCTAACTCTTTCTGTAATAAAGGAGCTGTAAAAAAATATTTCCGGTTTTCATTTGACTGACCTTCGTATAAAGTGATCTTTCGACAAGTTTTTCTTTCATCTCCCCTTCCCATTCAATATCAAACTGAACTTCACTCCTACACTACTCGTTCCGCCCATTAGCCCGTGGTAAGAAGGAATTACCAGTTACTTTGTGTCTCCATCGCTGCAATTAAGCTTTGGTCCTCCTTACCTTTGGATTTGTTCCTCCCCGAACATCGCCATCTTTAAATTTATATTAAAGAATTTCCTATTTAACTCTTAATTCTTTAACCTTATTATTTTAACTCACGTATCTGTTTTGCATATTCCTCTACTAACTTTTATATTTGTATACATTGTATAAATAATTTTTGTTCATTCCTTGTCGGCTGCTCGGCCATACTGGCCCTGGTTAGATTTATTTTGTAACCCTTATTAAATAAATAAATAAATAAATAAATAAATAAAAATAAACTATTGAGCTTATCTTTGAGATTTTATTATTTTTCTGCAGCAGCCCGAATTGTTAATGAAGTTATAAAGATGAATGAAGTTAATGTAGTTATTGATAACTTAAGTTGGCTTATCAATTTTATTTCGATCAGTGAAAAACCACGGAGTGCTTTTGCTTTCGATAATTAACTTTTGATTGGACATTTTAAGTGCTTCGCAATTTCAAGAATTCATCTCCAATTTAATTAATGTCAATGTTGCTTAATACATTTACAATCATATCTTTTAGTGAATTCTAACCTTCTTCTATTTCGTAACTTGAGCTATTTTTTTTATTTCTATTTTTAATTATTATTTTATTTTTATTTTTATTATTATATTTTTTTGAGCTATTTTTCTATTTCAGAAATTTTGTTTTAATGGATGCCATGGATTTCTGGAAAAGCGCGTTTCATCCCTGAAAACAATTCTGGAACGCTTATTTTGGATTACTGCGCAATTCTGTTTGTCTTATTGAGTCAATCCATTCAAAATTGGATGCCAGCCTTTCAACATCAATTTTCAACCAGCAAACAATAACGCAACAACACTATTCCACAAAAAGAATAGTATGTGTTACTTTGTTTTTTGCTGATAGGGGTGTCCATAGTTTTTGGCGTATATCGTATGTATCAATTTTCAGTTTGCGGAATAAAAATAAATCTATTCGTTCGAGGTCAGTCGAGTAAGCAGACTGAATATTATCTCAGATTTGGAGTGAAGTGTGCAAGGGTGTTTTGTCAAGATTGGTTTTCCCTCCAAGTGTGAGATCTTTTTTTTTTGATATCCTCACGAAGACGTTGCATTTCTCTTTGTTTCATGTCTTACAACGTACACCAGATCTTTGCACTGCACGATTTGTTGACTTTTTCGTGCTCCTAGTGAATACTTGTCTCACCTGCTCGATTATCTCAATCGATGGTTCTAGATCAGTCCTAGAATTTCTTGAACCACACATGGATAGTTTTATTCGTCGGTGCTTCCGTGTGATATTTCGTTTGAAATTGCCGTGTGATATTCACATTTGGCGAATTCACTATGCAAAACGCCTTCTATTGCTATCGTTTCGCCTGACCTCTAGTTATGATTCTACAGGCACGCCATGGAAAGATTGTGTATTTGTTGATATGAGTGGTTTTTTTTTTTTAGCTGTATCTGCCATAATATTCGTACAATCCATTGATAAAACCTCCGAGGGAATTATGAGTAATCCTGTATAAGCGCGTGCGAGTGTCTTGTTGAATCAAAGTAGGCTTCATTACGCTTCATATTATTCCCTAATATTTATTAAATTTTGTGATCTTGCTTGAAACCTCTAATTCCGTCACAAAGTGATAATCCGAAGCCAAGATAATTACATTGATTTACTCTTTCTATAATTTTATTGTCTATATAAATTATATTTGGTACTGGGTCCTTGCCACATCTAAAGACAAGTTACGTTTAAGGATATTTGTCCATGTCTGGTATTTTTTAATTCCCTAATATAGAGCACCCGTATCAGCCATTTATTTGAAAGGTTTTTTTTTTTGAAACATTCTAGATGTTTGAAAAAAGAATTTTTTGGACAAAAACTATGATAAAGCAGGAAGATAACATAGGTCAGATGAGAACATAGGTCATGTAAGATATCTTTGGAGGTTTGGTATAAAAGGGTTTTTTTTTTCAATCCTCATCGTTTATTCACAATTAATGAAATTGAAATATATATCAATAAATTAAATTAATGAATTAAATAAATAAATTAAGCAAATTATTGTGGTATTGTTTTTCTAATGTTACACACTTCCTATCAATTGTGTATGGTAGGAACGCAAACGAAAGGAGAGGAAAGCGATATCAATTGTAAAAATAAAAGAACTTTCTCACTAATTCAAACAATGGTTTGGTCTTGAACGTTTCTTCTAATGTGATAGTTTGTTTGTCTGAATTCTCTATAATAGAGAAATCGTATTTCACCCCATGGATAATAGTTTAACGGTGTATCATTGGAGTCTGAGGCTAACTTGAATTACACTTTATAGAAATTTCAAAATTTTGTAAATTTTTGGCCGCGATCTCACCATATTTCTGAAGTTTATCTGTTTATCGATGTTGTTAATCAATATAGTTATAAGCCGATTTAAGAGAATATATTTGAAATTTGATGAATTTCATAAAATTCGTTCAGACTCTTTACTAAGTTATAGAGAAAAAGTATTTTCAAATAGAACAAGGAACATTAGATACCTTTTTTTCCCTTCTCTTTTCAAAGCTGTATTTTTTTCAAGTCGAACACAAGTAAATTCCATTTTATTTTTTCCGCTGTCTTTTCTGAAACTTCCCTTGAACTGCATTTGAAGCGGAGAATGGAACCAATCACCAAAATCGAGTTGCCTTCAAGCGACATTGCCACTGTTTTGACATCTATTGGTGAGCGAAGTAACTTCACTTGTTGTTGCAGCTGCTCCCATTGAGTGTAATAATGTATCTAACTTGATTGGATGGGAGATTTTGAAGGCAGGTAGAGGATTGCTCTGTGGTTCCTCCCCCGGGTATTCAACAAAGAGACTCCTCAGAACAAAAAAAATAAAACCCCCACCTCCACAGAGCTCTTTACTCTTCGACACTAATTCACTGGGAATGAACCGTTTCTTTTCTTCTTCCTCACTTTCTTTTTTCTTTCCATTCCTTCTTCTCCAAGTAGCTTAGGCGTTTATAAGAAGATTGGAGGATAAGAGGAAAGCGATATCAATTGTAAAAATAAAAGAACTCTCTCTCTCTCTAATTTAAACAATGGCTTGATCTTCAAAGCGATCATCTAATTAACTGTTAAGCTAATAAATAACGAAATGGATTTATATAGATTTTCTGCTAATTCCATTATTCCACTAACGTAGTAATTAATACTAACTACTAGATCGAGAAAAAAAAATGGTTAGCGTTCCTTTTACAGATAAATGCAATACGAGATGATCTTAGGAGGGCTATAAATGAAATTATTCACAAATAAATTTAAATTATTTATTAAAAAATTTTGACATGTACAGGAGTTAGGAGATTGATGTCGAATATTCGCAGAATTGATTCCTCTCATTTCGTTTGATGAAAAATCAATAGAAGGTTCTGAAGTTTTACTGGTAGAAAATTCAAGGAATCAATAAAACATTGAGGGGTGATTTTGATGAACTAATTTATCAACTTTATCTTGGATCGCTTGTTTATTCCACTATTTGTTAGGGTTGAGGATTGATTGGCCTAAATTTGTATAATTCTCGGAATTTTGAGAGTGAGTGGGTTTGTCATTAAGGAAGAAGCTGAGGAGAAGCACATGATTCGTTTTCTGCGAATATAACGACATCAAATTATTTTCTCTTTCTATCAATGAAATCAAAAGCTTTTCGCTTACCGAAATGAAAACTGTAGATTTTTCCGTGTATAGTTTAAAATTAATTTATTTCAAAGTCGTAATTTATGGCACTCACCAGATTTTACACTAATTTACCAGCCGTATGGAAAAAATCAGTAGGAAATGGTTCCTCCGTTAAGGATTTGTGGCCAGAAAAAAATTGATTGAAACCTCACTAAGGGGATAAAAAGATTTCTTTCATAGGAATGCCTTTTTTTTTTTAACTGAGTTTTCTTTGCTAAAGTCTTCTTTATCTGAGTAGCCTAATAGCAAAGACGGACATACGCCACGAATGTGATTTTAAGAAAAACGCATTTTTTTGTTGTAGCATTGTTTTTTATGTTAAATTAATAATGTTTTTTTTAAAATTAAGTTTAAAAAATATGTAATTAAATGAATTACCTTTACCACCTACTTTTTTATTTTTTAAATGTGAAAAGTGAAGTCTAAAATTGCAATGTCCGCCTTTGCTTCATAATGTGGACTGTGTCTGTGTTTGCATGTAACTCAAGTACGTTTTAACATTGCGACTCAATGGCAAGTATCACAAAATTTTATTATTATAATGGAAAATAAAAGATTTTTTTTTATTACAAAATATTATTGTAACTTTTTTTTAAATTTGTTGAAACACTTTTTTTCAAGTTTTTTTAAAAAAATAAACAGTTTTGAAATTAAAATGAAATAAAATTTTTCATTAATAGTTTTTAATGATCAATGGAGATTCCTGTTAGCACCAGTTCATCCTCAATAATGTTGTCATGTAAGCATTCACATTCACCTGTTACTGTATTATCATCAACAACAAAAGTTTCATCTCTTTCCAGCAGCAGATGACACGATGTAGGTGGCCATCTTGTTCACATGACCAAAATCTTGAGTTCCCATTGGTTTATAAGGATGTGTCTGTGTTTGCTTCAAAACGCTATTTTACATGTCCGTTTTTGCTTTACACATCACACTTTAAACTGAATTTTAAGCCATTTCTAGCCACTTTTGCTTCAAAAGGATAGCGCCATTGAATTCAGCGGGAAAAATACCATGGGAAACCACTCCTAACTCAAAAAGTCAAAAAATGACTATGTCCGTCTTTGCTTTTAGGCTACTCATCTATATACACTACCTACCAAAAATAATCGGACATTCTCGATTTTAGACGTTTTGTCGAATATCTAGAAAAATACTTGACGAATTATCTTGAAACTTCAGGGTTATAAAGAGCATGTTACACCTCATTTATTTCAGTGAAGGTTTTGTCCCGAAGGATAATAGGGAACCAGCAAATAATTGAACCAAAAAATGTTTGGAATCACCCTGTACAAAATAATGTTTGAAATGCATTGTAGCTCTAGCATATTATTATCTCTAACTCTAGCTCCTTTGACTTGTCCGTCTGTATTCATTTGTATGAGAATAGCACGTACATTATATGATCAAAAGTATCCGGACACCCCTCCAAAATCATGTAACGTGACCACACTTTAGCGTATATATGCAGATGTAGAACCTCACTAGAGGCATTTCAGATGTCTTTTAAATCAAAATCTTACATATAAATAAAACAATTCGTAATAATTATATTAATGCGACGGTTTCTCTGATTGTGTTAATGTCCTCGATAATGGCTGCTGTTGCGCTGACGCAGGCTGACCAGAACGCTATTTATCGGCAAGGCTAACTTCCTTTCCGAAACATTTTACAGACAAAGGAATAGTCCAGGCAGTCTGCACCATAAACTTCGACCATTTCCTCACGAATTTCCGCGGGGTTCTTACCTTTTATGAAAAGAAACCTTATAACAGCTCGCTGTTCTTCCACTGCGGACGATTTGATAACGGCGGCCATTTTTAAAACGACTGGTAGAACGTAGTGCGCGTGCGCGGGAACAATTCTGGTTATGCAATATCTGTGCATGTACTCAGCATTTTTATTGACTGTTAATTTTTACACAGCGACTATATTTCCTCCACTAAAAAATAAATGACGTTACTTTCTTATATTCCCTCGTACATACACTAAAATATATCCACGCCAATATTGTATTAACGAGTCCCCAGACTGTGGAAAGTTCTTTCCTGTTTTCATATACGAGGGTAGCCCAGAAAGTAATGCACCACAATTTTTTTCTTCAACAATTATTTATTGAACACAATGAAACTTATACACACGAAAGAATGATGTTTCTTCTACACTCCCTATTTTTCCATATAATCTCCGTTCCGTTCTATGGCCTTCCTCCAGTGAGACGCAAGGTGTATACCCTGTCGGTGCCAGTCCTTGTTCTGTTCACGCAGCCGTATCTTCACTGTGCGAAGCACCTCTTCGTCATCCTCAAAATGTTTTCCACGAATGGCATTCTTCAATGGCCCAAACAAGTGAGGGCGCTAGAGCAGGGCACGGGATAACACTGTCCAATCCTGTTTCGTGATGTGTTCCGACGTCCTCAAAGTGGTGAGAGGGCGAGCGTTATCGTGTTGAAGCAAACAATCAGCTGGGTTGTTATGGCATCCAAGTCGCTGGAAGCGCTTCTTGAGTTTGGTTAATCCACGCTTCTCGGTATCACATCAATGAGTATGACACCATCACAGTCCCAAAACACAGTGATCATGACCTTACCAGCAGAAGCAGTTGCCATGGAAGAAGTGGAATTCTACTTATTCCATGCAGTTGCTTTGAATTTTCTCTTCTGTGGAGAGCGCGGAAGACGCCATTCCATCGATTGTCGTTTTGTTTCAGGCACCCAGGTTTCATCAGCTGTCAATCCGGGTCAAGAAGGATTCCCCCTCAACTTCAAAACGTTGCAGAAACTCAAAAGAAATGGTTTTTCTCAGAGCTTTGTGTTCCTCCGTAAGAAAGCGAGGAACCCATCGTCAACACGTTTTTGTGTGATCAAGAGCACGGATGATTTCACCCACACTTCCTTTGCTGATTGTCAGCTCCAGCGCCAACTACCGAGTCGTTCTGCGTCGGTCCTGAAGAATGAGCGCATCAGCACGCATCTTTCAGTTGTGACAAAATCTTGGAGCTCCGCCGAACCGCTTTCTGATGGCCTCCCCCTCTGTGCCCAGCGACTAACCGTACTTGTGTCTTCTGCTGATGCTCCATAAACGGCACTTAAACGTTTGTGAGTGTTTCCAACCGTTTCTTGCTCCGCAGTGAGAAATTCAATGACGACACGCTGCTTGTAACGTACGTCACTTACAGACGCCATGTTGTTCCATTGCTGCACGTAAGCTATCTGTCGGAAAAAACGGAAACTTTGCGCGCGCACTCCGAAAACTTCAAAAAAAAAATGCATATCTTAAGTTTCGCATTCGTACCATTATTGGGGACGGAGAAAAATATTGTGGTGCATTACTTTCCGGGCTACCCTCGTAATTTTTATTAATATATTTGTTCAAGAGATATAACAGAAAACATGGGTTGTAGGGACTTTACAATCAACCTATACATGAAGGCGAGTACCGTAATTACAGAAACAGAGCATGTCAGAATTTATAGAACAGTACAATTCTTCAATTAGAATAATTTTGATCTACCACATGCAAAATTTCGTAAGCATAACAAGATTTCAAAGGACTATACGTATTTACATACAACATTTCTTTTATTGATTTGTATGTATTCGGATATTTCAATGTTTAGTCCAATATTTTTTAGAAAATATAATATTTAAAAAAATACTTTCAATTTCAGAAGTACCTCAAGATTGGACCTACTGATGGATTTTTTATAAGAATTTAATCAATTATTTGGCGTTTCGTATTTATAGCACAAAATTCTCACCCCAGTTATTGGATATAAATCAAACTTAATGGATAGCAATGTCCTTCACCAGCGAAATGCAATTGCTGCCATCGGTCGTCGTCATCTTCGTCTGGACATTATCTAACACCTAAACACGTAGATGTTATTGCTATCTGACCAACGGAAAGTGCGAAAACCTGTCGTTGGCAACAGATGGTAAGCCTATTAGCCAACCGCAATGAGCATTAAATGTTGCTATGGAGGGTAGGGGCAAAGCAAAACAAATTTAGGATATATTCTGACGTGTATATATATGTTCGCTAACACTCGCCCGTCGACTCAGAAGAATTTACTGCAACTGCTATTCCTACTGAAGTGAAAAAAAATATTTGAAATTAGATACTACATGTTTATATAATATTAAATTTAATACACAGAATCCGGGATCGTTAATACCTTTGTCTTCAGAAAGCTATCTGTATTTTATTATGAAGCAATATACTTGCTAGTAATTGGTTATATTATTTAATCTAAAAACCGTATATTTTATCAAGGTTTTATTCCTATTAAATCTAAATTAAAAAGACCATGAACTGTTGAACTATTGAATAGTGTCAACTATTCAAACGCAATGACTCTGGAAAATTAGGAATATGGGTAGATATATAAGAACTTATACTTCCAATTGGAGATATCTTCAGCTAATTCCATTCATTCAACGGTGTTTTTATAATATTGATGACATAAAGATATCGAAACTGAAAAGAATAGCAAAAATAAGAATCAACTTAAGATAAATGCGCTAGGTATATTAATTAAAACGGTAAAAGTCATCATCATAGTATTATCGGTAACTCTTCACAATTATTAGCTTTACATAAAATTTTGAACGCGTGTGTCCAGGTTTTGATTATATTTAGAAGAATTAGACTAAATTATTTTTCAAAATAAAATGTTATTTTATTATCAAGAGAGCGATCGTTATCTGGTATAGATAAACCGTATTTATGTCGATCAATACTGGTGTCTGGGCGCCCTGTGGGGCTCCCTACCTCCTGCAACCTTTCTAGCCATCTCTGACCAGTTCATGGATGTCGCATGAAGAACATATATATTTTTCTAGGTCAACGCCAATCAATCATCGTTGTGCTTTCTTTTTTTATTGACGACCTTCTTTCCGGATCAAGGGAAAAGCAAAATGAAAATCATTCGAGTATCTCATAATTTTACATCACAAACTTCAGCTTAATGAAGTGAATGAGAAAAGATGAATTTCATTTTCAAATAACTAAATAATATTAGACAAATAACAAAGATTTGTCTTGAACGTAATGATTATTCTTTACAACATCGTAAACAACTTTCAGCGATTAGTGAAATATATTTTGAATTCGAAACTTTAAAATTTAAAGCAATGCTAAATATTTTCGTCCTAAGTTATTTGCCTACTTTTTTTCCAAATTAAATTAATGCTTTTTGGGATCAAGCCAAGTTGATAACAATAAGCGAATGATAACAATAACCGAAGTTAAAATAAAGAGGTCTCGTTATAATACAGGGTGATTACAAAAGAACTTCACACTTTTAAAAATTTATTACATCAAAGCTATTCAGAATATAGACTCACCATATACGGATTCTTAAAGTTTATTGTGACACAGTTAAAGATGTTCAATATGCCCCCCTATAGTCGAATTCGTCCCAAACCCGCTTTATTTTTTTTCGTTAATTCCTTGAATTCTTACCGTTACTCTTTTTTTCAAGCTCGTCTAGGTCACGGGGAAGGGGTAGGGTGAAGACCTTATCCTTTACACATCCCCATAAAAAGAAATCACAGCGGTGGATTGGTTGAGCAAACAATAACCTGGAACTTGCAAAGTTGCCACCGCGGAGCCCCGACCTCACACCTTGTGATTTCTTTCTATGGGTGTGTGTAAAGGACAAGGTCTTCACCCTACCCCTTCCCCGTGACCTAGACGAGCTGAAAGAACGCATTACGGTAACGATACGTGGGATTGATGGAGACATATTAATGCGGGTTTGGGACGAATTCGACTACAGGGGGGCATATTGAACATCTTTAACTTACTTACTTACTTTTCAAACCCGCTTATCCGTTAGGGTCGCGGGGGCAGCAGCCCTATGGAGGATCTCCAGCGATCGCGATCTTCCGCCATCAGGCGCATGTCATCCCTGGTAATATCCAAGCGACTCGAACCCAGATTCTCCATGTAGTCTAGCCACCTGGTTCTAGGCCGACCCCTTGGTCTCTTACCCACCGGCTTGGAAAATAACAACTGCCTAGGAAGACTAGTTTGCGGCATCCGTATCACGTGGCCATACCAGCGCAACTGAGATCTCTCAATGCGGAGAAGTAGCGGCTCAACACCTAAAGATTCCCTTATTGTGCTGCTGTACACTCTATCTAGTAGGGTAACACCTGCCACACCTCTCAGGAATCTCATTTCGGCCGCTTGTACCCGCGATCGCACTCTTTCGGTCATTACCCAAGCCTCATGACCATAGGTGAGAATGGGGACAAAGATAGATTTGAAGACGGAGAGCTTGGCTTTGTTACCCAGCTCTCGTTTCGTTACCACGGATCGCCACAGTTCACGTCTGACACAGCTTGCTGCACCGATCCGAGCATCCAATTCTTTCTCCTGCCGTCCATCACTCGTGAATGCAATCCCGAGATACTTGAACTTCTCCACCTGTCTCAATGAGGCTCCCCTAACATGGAGAGCGCACTGAGCAGGCTGTCTCGAAAGAACCAGAGCTTCGGTTTTAGCCACACTGATCCCAGCTTATTCACATTTGGCTGCAAACCGGTCTAGTGCATGCTGAAGGTTCGTGCGAGAAGACCCAAGCAGGACAAGGTCGTCCGCAAAGAGCAACCTCTCCACCAGGCAGTCGCCCACACAAACACGCTCATCGCCTCGGCTGCCCCTGTCTATCCAGTCCATAAAGATAATGAACAAGATGGGCGACAGTACGCACCCTTGGCGGAGTCCAACACAATAAACTTGAAGAGTTTTTCTTTAAGAATCCGTATGTGGTGTGTCTATATTCTGAATAGCTTTGATGTAATAAATTTTTAAAAGTGTGAAGTTCTTTTGTAATCATCCTGTATTATACATACATGCGACAGTAATAATCAAAATTAATGCAATAATAAACAAGAATTAATGAAGAATTAACCAAAAAATCGTGTAATGTTGGTTGCCTACTAGTAGTCTGAATTCATTTATTCTATTGAGTAAACTGAAATTCCTCTACATTGATAATTGCGAGCACTATAATTGGCTAATACATGGAAGTGTAGAATTATTTGTCTGTCTTTTTTAACTTGGTAGAAGATCATCAATTTTCTTTTCATATACGTAAATTCTTCAGCAAAATGATGAACTTCTTCTCACAAAACAGCAAGTACTTTGCGCATTTTAAAAAGACTGGTGGAACGTGCAATTCTCTTCACTCTGATACAGTACTTAAATACGATAAAACTATATCCAAAGATCTTTTCTGAAATTCTACTTAGATTATGGCTTACGCAAGGCTGCATTACCAACATAAGCGGATCTTCAGTCTACACTTTTACGAGTACATACACATTTGTTTTTATAATGACGGGACATCCGTTTGTCAATTTACTTTTCACCAAGTCACCACTTGCCAATCCCAAGATAATCTAAACCTTCAACTTCAAGTTCTTATTGCATTTGAATGGTTAATGACTACAACCTTATCGAGTAAATCCAAACTCTACATTTCATTATCGAAAGCCTCTTAGCGAGCATCTTATTTATTATTCATGGTCTTTCTCCAAGTTTTCATTATCGTCTTTTAGGATTTAGTTCAATTTAACGGAGTAGTTGTACAAGAAAATTACATTTTCGTTATCCAATTTTACTCAAGATTTTAAAAGACAACGGTATATATCACAAGAAAAATGAAGTTAATGCAATCATTAACCATTTCGAAACATATAATCGCTACTCTAGTATAAAAGTCGAAATCAATGTGGTCGAGAAATTCAAAGACAATTCTTTACTTTTTTATTTCACTTCGCTTCGCCTTTCATTTCCTCTCTAAATTGCAATCGATAACCGTAATTTTCACAGGAAAATTAAATTACTTTCGGACCAAAGTATTCATTTTTAAAATTTGCGTCGGTTTCTTGAGATGTTCTTTATTACAGTATAAAATTATATTCTTTTTTTCTTCTCTTTCTCACTGCGAAGTAGTGTGAAGCAAATCGATCATTTAATTGGATTCTAATGATTGACATTTTATATAAAAAATTTAATTAAAAAATTCAATAAATTCAAGTTTAATGATGCATGAAAATTCAAAGACCAAAAAATGCAAGAAGTATTAAAAAATTCATTATAATATGATGTTATTCTGAAGAGTTTAGGAAAGATTGTATTCATTAGTATGTAGGTAAATATTGTTCATTGTATATGATCAATAAAAAAATTCTAGCGATATCAAAATCAAAATGATATTTCTGATATGTCATTATACAGGACTAGCTGAAAACCCGGCGTCGCCCGGGACTTTACTTACCCTCTTGTTGGATTGGCCTACCTCAGATTAAAATATCCATTTTCACCACCGGGAAATATCACTGGATACTTTAGATCTCATCTTTCTTTGAAGTTTCCCTTGCCCCTGACGTAGAAGTTCTTATACCCTCCTGCTCTAGACGAAGCTGTTCCCGATGCCCATTTGTCTTTTAGCTGCAGTTTCCTGACCAATACTCGTTCCTTCTCCTTCTCTTTCCTTTCCAAACACAAAAACAAATACAAACTTTTATCAGTCGTCTGGACATTTGTTAGAAGGCTCAAGGAAGGCACGTGTTTCTCCTTTGCCTCCTCGATAGACCACTTCCCTATCCTTATCGTCTGCTATACTCATTTTATGTTCAATAGCATAAAACGAATGTTTTGTCATTGCATCATAATTTTATGCGCATTGTATCCTGCTATCCTATGCTCGACTTTTTGAAAATAAAGTTCAGAAGTTGGTAAATCTGCTCATGAAATGTCAAATATTGGCGAGACTCAGCGGCTTTTAAAAGAAAAATTGCCTCCCAACCAAATTGACGATATTACTTCAGAAATTCCTGATGTCAACAATGACATAAAACTACACGACACAGTTGTCAAAAACATGATCCACGGGCCATTCGGGCACACAACAAACATAATCATCCCCGTGCATGAAGGACGGAAAGTGAACCAGGAAGTGCCCTCGGGCGCTTCTAATGCTATTTATCTCCAATCGTACAAAATTTGAATAAAACCAAACGTCAGTACCTATTCACAAAGCAAAAATAAAATCCGAATTGCAAAGCAAATCGAAGTCCGTGAGAATAGCCAAAACGTATTAATATGAATACGAAACCAAACAACAATAGCATCGCAAATTAAACAAATCTAAACCCGTAAAACACAGAAGATAAACATCAATAATTATACGATAGGTAACCCCTTAGGGCCTAAATCAGACGTGTCCGGCGCGTCAAACAATAACGCTAAGATGAAGTTCGGCAGTGTAGGATTTCGAGAATGAGTAATTAGCCAGTTTTAGAATTTAGAATTTATTAACGTTAATTATGCAAATTTAATAATTTATTCACGTTAGGATTGTTTATGGAATCGTGAGTTTAGCGTTTTAAAAGATTTAGAACGGATTCAGAGATAGTAAAGAATTAAATACTAAATAATATTTTAAATGTTTTTTCTCTGCTCGATTTTAAGAGGCCCTTAAACGGTGCCAGAATTGCTGTCAACAGCAAGGGAATCGTCAAGGATTCAATTTACACCTTATGGTATAGGGTTGGTCTGACTTTTGTTCAAGGACCCAAGAGTATTAGCAGAGTTGGAAAAGTTGTTAGGATCGAATTCGAGACGGGATGTAGGAGGGTAAAATGTTTTTAAGAACAAACAAAGAGCGAACCTTGAACGATGAAGAGAGCCAGATGTGACTAATTGTCACGTGAGTGATGAATTTCAATCAAATTGAGAAATGTTACCAAGTTCTTGATTGGTAGAAGAATCACCTTTTGGTGGTTGTCTAGCGTGTGTTCGAACGTTTGATTGGTTAAGGAAACTGGATCTGTTTTGTCAGTAGTTCCAGAGAAAAGAATCGTGAGTAGAATGTTTGATTTTTAAGCGAACCGGGTGTGCGGTTCGCCTACTCATTTAATTTTTATACTTAAATTCGACCTCTGTCTGAAATTCAAATGATTTCAGATAGGAAATTTCAAATCAGCATCTTAGTTTCAGGTTAATTTCTAGTTCGTTTTCTTTAATGTTCACACCATGTTAAACCTTTACTTTAGCTCGATGTCGAGGTATTTTTATGCGTTAACCACCTAGCTGAGAACCCGCTCCATCAATTTTCATAGTTAAGAAAGTTAACATTAGTTTGAGAGAGAAAAACCAGCCCCGAACGGTACATAATTTCATCGTGGAAGAAGGAGCACAACAGAGAAGCCTACCAGCCACTTCTGAAGAGAAGTCTACCCCCTCCAGATGTTTCTACGGAGCCAGAGAGCGAGTACCACATCCAAGAGCGGACAGATTGAGAAGACACGGTAAAAAGCCCATTTCCAGTTTAATGTCTCAGTGGCCATACTATTCATATTTTTCTTTATTACAATCTCTATTCACTTAAAATGGGAACGGAACATTCTTATTCATAAAATTCTAGTGGGAAAGACAATTACACTTTAGAGTCAAGTTACAATTCAGTTCTTACAAGATTTAATTCTACCACCCCTTTAAGCTTTAATTGAATCAGTCAGATCATTTTGTTACCTTACATTAAGTCTTGCCATTAGTTATAATGTTGCCAGAAAATTAAGTTAAGTTCAGTCAGAAGAGATTATTTCTTTACTGTTAAATCATTTGATACAAAGTTTCACAGAACAGTTGATTCAATATTTCTTCACAATAACGCTAAGGTGAAGTTCGGCAGACACGACCTAAAGCGCTTATATTGTGGTTTTAAAGTTAAGGCAGTAGCATCTATTGACAAAGTTCAGAACTAAAGTGTTATTATGGTAACATTAAAGTTATTAGGTTTGATCACTTCACAAAATATTGGGCAAACCTATCCAAAAAGGGGTAAACAGTATGGTATTTATCTCTAATTTATCTAATCGCTATTTGCCTTTATTCTTTAAGCCATTGTTGAAAACTATGTTGAATAATAAAAATTCTAAGTAATGGTTTAAGATAATTAGGTTGCAATAAATGAATGAAAATATTTTTTTTAAAATTTGAAAATTGATATTTCAAAAATCAGAGAAGTCATCATAAAATTTTATGTTCAGATACATGATTTTACTTTTCAAATGTAAAACCATGCTATCAATGAAAGGATATTGCATTTTAAAGAAGAAAAAATCTCTTTGCTATCCAAAGTTTATTATACAAACAAACAGACTTTTGGTTTTATATATATAGATTATTCATAATTCCCATAATATCAATGGATTGTGCAAAATCTGATAGATACAGGAAAACACTTATATCAACAGATACCCAATCTCTTCAAATTTGTGATAGCCCTACAGATATGTGCACTGTTGGGACACATATGATATGGGACACAATGCTACAGATATGGGACACGGCAGATTCCAGTTCTTGCTTGCCAAACACGACCCAAGCTGTCACCAGCGAATGTGTACATGATTCTGTCTCGCAGTTCTGTTACAGTACGTGGCATCGAGGGCACGTACGCAAGATCATTGCATGATTTATTGAGTTTTTCGGGCGCCTAGTGAATCCTTGTCTCATTTCCTCGATTGTCTCCTTGAACTTCTTGCACCACACATAAATAGTTTTGTCCGTCAGTGCTTCAGTGTGGTATTTCGCTCGAAATCGCCCTTGGGCAGTCACAGCAAATTCACATTTCGTGAATTCCACGATGCAAAACGCCTTGCCTTCTTTGTGGGGAATTCCACAATAATATGAATTGTACAAAAGCAAGCATATTTTAGTAGTACTGAAAAAGATAATACTCTCTTCTGCTGAGTTCAACAGAATTAAATTGTGCCACATGTTCTCATCATCGTAGTTGGAACTTGGTAAGAAGTCCCTTTAGAAGGTCTCAAAACGATGATGGATGTCCCTTTCCTTCGAGATCGAAGGGATTGCCTACAGTCACTCCTATAATCCATCGCTAAACGAATGATATTCGCAGCTGGCGATAATGAATGGGACGAACCCACTCTTGGGTTAGGGAGACGAGGGAGAGTCTTATATCTTTCTTGGCTTCGAGAGTCGAGAAAAATCACACCACTATTTTACTAAGAAATTTTGTGCTTCCAATAGAGGAGAATCCACAATAGTTGTGTGTCCTGCAGAATTAATCAAACAGTTATATTTGTTAAGCTCTCTAACACACCACTCTCTTGCTTGCTCATTGCAGCTCCTGGTCCGAAGGGGAACCAGTGCGTTGAAACCTTTGTTGAGTTCCTCCGTGATATATGCTTCTCGCTCTCTTTTATGCCCAAACTGCGATGGCATCACGGGAATTCCATTTTCATGAGACGTCATATTGCATACGGCGCTCCCAAATAATTTTCTGACTTCTCTTATAGTGTCCTGACCGCTTTATGACATCAAACACTTTCATCTGTGTTCGAATCCAAGCGGTCCGATTTTTGTCCCTGCTTGTGATACCTAGCATACATCATTCAATGATTTTTTTTAAGTAATTGTAGTCGTTGGATGGTCTTGCTCCGTAGCAAAGGGAGGAACAGAGCGTGAACTTACACATGCCAATTTTTGCAAAATTTCTACACAGACGGCTACGGAGTGGGGACCCACACGTACCCAGTTGTCAGGGGCCCAAACATTTCTGGCGGCGGGCCTGGGACGCCCTGTATAATATTATATTCTGCTATATTTTTGACCCAGGAATAAGATTAAATGACGAAATTTCCTAATAATAGTTATCTTGTGTAGAAAATATAAATGCAAATGCTGCTTTAAGGAGATCGGAGTCTCTAGATAATACGTTGTTCGTGTGATTTTATGGTTCCTTTCAGTGTTTGCATTTTTGACACCAACATGTCTTGTTAGATTTATGGCGTTACTTTGTTTTGATTTCTCCTGCTATTTCATTTCTCTCACGTATAAATCACTGTCCGTTGCAGTGGCGATGAGGGCTGTAACCTTGGCAACCGTTCGATTTGGCAAGGAATGGTCACCAAAAACAGGAAATGATATTTTACGCTCTTTTCAAATGTCCATTTATGAGAAACATTTTTTAAATGGATCAAATATGCTGACTTGTAGCATTGTATGTACACTTTTGATTATTAAGACTTTTTTTTTTTTTATTTATATGTAAGATTTTGATTTAAATGATATATCTGAAACAGAACTGAGCCAATCTTTTCTTAAAGCAAAAAAAAAAAAAAAACAAAAAAAAAAAAAAAGAAGAAATCTAAGTTTCTTCACGATTTTGAAGAAAGAGTTCTTAAAAATTTTATTTGCATGGTTTCGCTTATTTCTCTGTGCTAGATGGCAGCTTAAACAGTTGCCAATGGTGACACACGTGAAAATAATTACTCTCTTCGTTCACTGACATGTATATTCAATAGTACAGACGGGTGAATAAATTCAGAGACCATACTAATCTCCAAGGCAGAAAATTAATATTTTTAACATGTCTTTTAAATCCTATCCATACATGCGACACTTGCTGTCAAAAATTGCTAAGACGCTGAATCCTTTTTATTTCTAGCCATTATAACGATAGTAGTATTAATTGATTGCTTTAACATATTTAGTTATTTACTATTACATTTACTTTACACGTCTCTTATTTCCTCGCTTATTGTTAGTTTCATGGCATCAACTTTTTAAATTGCTTTCACTCCTTTACGATAAACTGTATATCATTCTCTTAAGACTGTTTTTAGTTTAGTTAAATCGATAAGGAAATAATAAAAGAGTCTCTTGTTTTATGGAAGGTTAAGGACCCTAAAAGGCACCGTTCGGAAGAGCATTTCGGGCTCCGTAGGAGGTTCTAACCCTACTCCTGTTATTTACCCGCGACTGTGCCGTGAATAAAACCCGTGCCTTATCGATTTCCTTAGTCTTAAGCTTGTCTCCAAGTACTTCCGAAGATTTGATACTTTATTTATAAATAAACTCGTTACATTTTCATTATATACAGATTTCAACTCTTGATTCTCGAAAATGTGAATGAAAGTCTTATTTAATACTCGCATCTTCAAGATTACGTTATCTTGGTTACGATCTTTAACAATATAAATGGTTACGCTATTTGCTAACGTTAATCTCTATTTCTTGGATGAATTTTTTTTTAATAGTAAATCTTTCTATTCAATAGTATTTATTTCCTCATGGTATTTGTTTAACGGTAGTTTTGAATTTTTATGCAAATTAATCTTCAAGGCATTCCAATTATGAATGTATTGGTCGGAATATTTGTCGAGTTGCTATTTCTACAGGATAAAATTGAATACTATGGACAAAGGAATTCCAGCGACGTTGACAGATGATGACATGACCATTAATAATAGGGAGTGCAAGTGACTACGTCACATCTGACGCCAGTTGCGCGATGAACGGGCCGAGAGCCTAGGAAATGGGATCGCTGGTTCCAAACATTGGAACCACACAATATACGTACTAGTAACGTTGAAACGGGCGGCCAGTAAAAATGACATCTCTTAAATTATTATGTTAATTTGGTAATTGATACTATTATTAAGACATTTAATGCCATTATATAATTTATACATTAATATTAGAACGCTTTTTAATCACTTTTAATCACTTAGCAAAAGAATGCCATCGTTCGCGGATCTTTCTTTCTTTGGGAAAACGATAGATGTCTAAATCGCTGTTTTGGCTCCTTCTTGAGCAGTGAGGAACTAAACAATTTCACATCTTAAATGTGTTATAAACACAGGGCTTATACAAAGCGATTTTATTCCATCCCTACGTTGGAACCATGTTAAATCCCGAAGCGAGAAGACTTGTTTGGAACCAAATCGAGTCACGTGACTGAAGAATTTCAAGGACTGACGTCACACTTGCACTCCCTATTGCAGGATAAAGCTATTGTGATTAAAAGGATATAAAGCCCCCCCCCCCCCTTCAAATATTATGGGGGCGCCAGGGTTATAGGAGGCCAGCAGCAGTTATGTAGGCGGCCGCAGTTGGACAGCCAAGTGAATGGCAACATTTCTTTCTGGAATTTTATCCAATTATAGATTTATGATTCTTACATTATTTTTTTATTTGGTAGAAACCCATCATCCGTCTTTTACCTTATTTTGTCCATGTATGATAATTACTTGATAAATTACACTAGCAAAATTTTTCATTTTTGTTATAAAAGTGAAAATTAAAAATTTATCAGCTTTTTTTTTAATGTTACTAGTTGAGGTACCTGGCGTTGCTCGGACGTTGCGTAGAATGAAAAGGCTTAACTTATTTCGTGTATATAAACAAGTGCATGAAAAAACTTTTTCAAAAAAACGAACGCTAGCGCCCGTTGTTTGTTTCCGGAAGCTCCATCGCCGTGTTATCGACGCCCGGGTAGTTTTTAACTTTTAACTGCAGGGTTTCTCTGACCAATACTCGTCCTTTTCTTCGATGGCATTTCGATAGGTATGAATTAATATGTATCCTTCAATCGGTTATTAAAAAGCACAACACAGTATGCTGGTTTAAAGAGTCGACTTGATGTATGTTTTGTTATCGGTTATGTCGTAAACTGTCGCCCGAGACCGACCTTATATACCCAACCCACTCGGAAAGGACGGGGGAGCTGCCCTCGCGTCTACACTGTTCAAGTATTCCAAACACACACAAACAAATACAAACTTTCGCCAATCGTCTAAACCAGGGCCGTCCAAATCGTGCACGTCGCCCGCGTGTAACATAAAATGCTCGTGGACAAAGTTCACGGGCAAAGCCGAGGAAATAGTCCAAAACTCAGGAGGGGAGTGCGTATAGGTTTTCCTATGCAGTGTTGCCAGACTTTAAGGGGCGATTGCATTAAATGAGGCCTTCTTAATTGCATTAAATGAGGCTTTCTTTTTGATACTTGCTTGTTTTTCGTCTCGCATAACATGGCGCACATTCCGAAAAAGCATAAAATCAGTGAACCAGTATTTAAACCGGAGAGGGAGAATATGTTTTGTTTTTTTATTCATTGTTCACAGATCGGATTCGCCATGCTTAATATGTAATCGTGTTCTATCGGGGGGAAAAATATAATTCTTCCTGACATCGAGAAAATTGTCACATTAAGGAAATAAAATTGTAAAAAAAAAAAAAAAAAAAAAAAAAAGGCAGTTTACCATGTCGAACTGATAATTAGCAACTCGACTTTAAGGAACTGATCAACGTAATGTACAATAGGGGGTAGGGAAGATTACCCGCGTGCACGGGCGCTGCCCGCGGACAGAAATCTTGGACAGCCCTGGTCTACATGTACGTTAGGGAGCATTGCATCCCATGGTGGCCGCTTGAATGCAACATGGATGAAATTAATGCCATGTAATGTGTAATATAGTGTACTAGTAGTAATTGCTTTATTGCAAACTCACCATCCATTTCCGGACATATATAAACTTTTTTTCCGTTTCCTCTCAGGAATCACCTCCGGAAGTTTCTCCCCTTACTTTTTATTCACCCTTGTATATAGATTCAAACGGTTTTAGAATTTCTCTGTCAATTTAGGAATTTGAGATAACAACTTTACGGTATTATACCAGGTGTTCAATTTATCTTAAGACATTGAAATATCTCGAGAACCACACATTGGATTAAAAAAAGTGTGGAATGAAAAATGTTCGTCTCGAAGGGGGACATCTAATGATACCAAACTCGACCCCCCACCCCCACCCCCTGGAAAAATGGGTAAAAAATCGTTGAAAAATGGTGATATCTCAAGAAATAGGTATCAGATCAGCAAAATAAAATTAAATTATTCTCTACTTTAAAACGTGTTTTTTAAAATATTTTATTTTTTTTTTTTCAAAATTATTTTGCTGATCTGATGCCTATTTCTTGAGATATCGCCATTTTTCAACGAATTTTTTTACCCATTTTGATTTTTGTCGATTACAGCGCCATCTGTGGCCGAAATGACTCGAATCGTAGGTCAGATTAGGGTAATTTTTTCTGGAGAATTCGAATCTGCAATAAAAAATTTAAGTTTTTTTACTCCTCCCTCCCCCACCTCCAGGGAGTGGGGGTGGGGGGTCGAGTTTGGTATCATTAGATGTCCCCCTTCGAGACGAACGTTTTTCATTCCACACTTTTTTGATCCGATATGTGGTTCTCGAGATATTTCAATGTCTTCAGATAAATTGAACACCCGGTATTTTACTAACAGTATTGAAATTACAGTATCACATTTTATTTACAATCAATGCATACTAAAGGATTACAATATTTTCACAGGATATTTTATCAGGTGTGAGTGGAAAGAAGAAACAGCTGATTGGACAAAAATTAAGAACATGTAAAACATTATGTACTGTTATAAAATATTTCGTATAATAAGCTTGAATTATATGTTTTCAAAAAGCGTGGGCGGGGGGGGGGGACTATCTTGAATCTTACGGTTTTCTGTTTTCAGTTTCATGAAGTCTATTCGGATTCCACTCGTTCGGCCTCTTAACAGTTCTCATGTTCTTCGCTGGTGGCTAATTTGGTGGGAAAAAATCTTGATATTCACAGTTTCATGAGCAAACACTCTTGAAAGACTCCCAAGTATATAATTCAACAGATTACCGAGTTCTCATCTTGAATCAGATGTCTTATTTGAGGTTCTACAAAGATCCCCTCTTTAATCATCACTGATTCACCCGAGCCGAATTCAATCTCGCAATACGTTTATTCTAAAAAGGATAATGATATCGTGATGATGAGACGTGCAGATGAGATTAAAGAGCGTATGAGGGACGAGGCATGATAATGGCCTTAGAATATCAGCGAGTTATGCAGCGTACAATTCGGTAAGAATGTGTCAAAAGGAAGGAAAAATTACACATCGGCAAAAAATATCTACAGAGATATTTGATTGTCCCCTTCAAAACAGAAAAGAGGAAGCACAGAAGCAAGATGAAGATTCTGAATGGTGCCTGCTTGGTGCAAGTTTAATGTTCGCGAGTTAATTTTTTAAGTCTTTATGTATGTTAAACTTTCACTTCATTTATTAGGAGCTTTAGCATAGAAGCGCCCTTGGTGTGTACGCTTATCCGGCCGTCCGCCTTTGGCCGATAACTTGCACGTTAGGGAGCATTGCATCCCATGGTGGCCGCTTGAATGTAACATGGATGAAATTAATGCCATGTAATGTGTAATGTAATGTGTACTACTAGTAGTAATTGCTTTATTCTAATTGGTAAAAATAGATGACTGCAGGATCTGCTATTTGCCTTACCCTACTCGGGGGAGGGGATTAATTTCTTTTTAATAAATGTATAAATGTATTTCTTGGAATGTTTACAAGATTTTCTTATTCATTGGTGATACAGGCTATGGGTTACAATATTATCAGGTGCGACTTGAAACCATCTCCTCTTCAACCCATCACCTGTCGAGGGTGTTTCCTGACTTAATAATTAATATATATTGAGCAATTACAATCTTAAAGTCGTATTCATGAAAGTGTACGCATACGATGCAAAGGTTGTTTAATAAAGTTCGTACGTCTTAATCACCTTGAATAATTTTGCTTTTCTTTAAGAAGTTGGGAAATTGCGTTTTATTTTATTATCCTAGTTTTAGTAACATAAAAGATTTTTTACAATGAAGAATGTGAATGCGTATGTTTAAGTTGTTTGAAACCAATTTAGTTATGTGCTCTGTAGTTTCCACAGACTAAACAAGTTTTCAGGCTTGTTTTCTTACTGGAAGCATTTTTTTTATTACTAGAATTCCTGAAAATAAAAACAAATTAAAATATCAATTCATTTCTATACAATTTAAAATGGTAAAATAAATATTACAGGGACCTTTTTAACTGCTATAATGCTTAAGAGTTTCAAATATTGCAATAATGTAAAAATATTTCAAATATAAATATGTTATGTAAAATACCGTATATTCGTTAAAAAAGCGATACTTTAATACTTACGGCAGATGTTTTAATTAAATGGGTAGCTTAACCCTTTCAGGAGAGGTGCATTTCCACAGACATGTAATAACATTAAATTTATGTGGAAAACTTCCTGTTTACTTTGCTTAAAACATTAACCGATTTTAAATGTGTTGAATAACACTAAAAGTGCCACGGAAAAGAGAAGCATATCGAAAACTGATGCAAAATAAACATATGCCTATCATTAGAATGTAAGGTAATCCTTTATGCTTTAGTTCCTTTTGAATGACCTCGTTGTAATTGGATAGTCAATTTCATTATGATTATGTATTAACTTTACAGGCGAAGTTATTCCGTTCGCGATTAAACCGATCTCAATTGCACATGAAGCGCATGAAGTTGGTTTGTTTTATCCCCGAGTGCAAAGAGGAGTTGTCAGACTGCTGCTCCTCCTCTTCAAAACCGCTAACGATGCGAGTCATTTGACAAGCGATGTGCTGGTCGTTTAATTAAAGCTCTCTTTCCCCTCCTCCAGTGTCTAAACGTAAATCTAAAGACTTGATATAATTGCTGCTAACGACCTGACACGGGTCCTCGGGCAACGAAGTCATAAGATCTTAAATCGCCCTCTTAAGGTCGCTTCCCAGCACGTGTAAAAAAACGTAAAAACTTTTAAAGAACATTCAAAGATTTGCACATTTCCGATAAAAGTTAATTAATCCACCAAAAGTAACATAAGGCAATCATTTCGTTCTGTTCTACTTTCATTAATATGAAATGATTTTGTCGTTTAGTTTTCAAGTATAATTTGAAAGGCTATTGGCACCAATTATCGCGCTATGTTAGAAGCCTTCCTTGATAAGTAATTCCTAAGCCTCTTTTGAAGGCAACACCCTTTAACCATCGTGTTTTCTTTGTTTCAGACTACAAATTTTGGCTTAGCTTAAGTATGTAAAATCTGTACAACGGTATAAAAAATCACGACTTGTAAATATTTAAAATGTGGGAGCCCCTAAATTTTATAAGGCAACCTCTGTTAACTGTTGAAGGCACGAAATATTAACAACCAAAAACTACTCCTATTTTAACATGCTTAAGAACTTTTCTAGTACGTGATCTTCAATGAAGAATGGCGTATTTACTAAAGCCAAAATATTTCTGAGCAGTTATTTAGTATTAACTTTGAAAATTTAAAGGAAAACTAAATGACTGATTAACAAAGAATCATAACATGAAGACGTAAACGAATATTATCATTGTTAAGTACCAAAGGTGCTTTATGTTATCGGTGTGGGGAAACGTGTCTGTCTGTAACTCTAACTTCTCCAAGTGTATGAAAGATTTTCAAAATCTGTTTTCGTCAGTCGATGAATATGGTTCATGGCACAAATATTATCTAAATCGGTTCATTGGCACGTGCACAAATGGTACCTCTATTTTCCCGCATAGCAATTTTCAATGGGAAGATATATTAAGTAATATATCAAACAAATCGTAATAACGAGATAGAAGCGGTTATTTATTACTATTTTCGTCAATCGATGAATATGGTACATGGCACGAACCATTCACAACTATTATCTAAATCGGTTCAATAGCACGTGATCAAATGGTAACTTCACGACCCCATCTAGCAATTTTCAATGGAAAGATATATTAAGTAATATATCAAACAAATCGTAATGGCATCTTTATGGTCCATTAGAAACTTGCAGTGTTAACATAGGGCGGTTTAAAGATATGATACCGCGAATGGTTTAGTTTAACCTTTCGGTACTTGGTTATGTCATTCCTTAATGGTTTATTATTATTATTATTATTATTATTATTAATATTGCTGTTGTTGTTATAATCGCAAATACAAGTGTCATACACAAAATGTGGCATAAAAACTTTAGTGTCATAAAGCCTTCAGAGCTTCACATTTACTAATAGATACTCACAGACATGCTCTAAGTACAAATAGAACTGCTTGGGATAGAAATTTCAAATAGATATAATCCGTTTCAAGTTAAGTTTAAAACAGATATGATCTGTTTCAAAAATTTGGGATATCTTATTTAAATGTACTCTAAGGATATTAAAAAAAATTCATTCAACCAGCTTGACCACTAATGAAATAAAATTTTGAAATTATCAAAATACATCTTATGATAACGCTTGTTTCAAGTTTGGGATAATTGATTTATCACTTTGTCTCAACAGCTTCATTTCTTTTGGGCATGCTATTAGTATTCCAACTTCCTGTTGAACATTTCTCCAAACATTATTGATGCATTCAAAGTTTCTTTGGCCTTCCCAGGATGTTTATTTCTTTTTCCCGAAAATATGGCCGAAAATATGATTTTTTTGGATGTATGTGTACAATCCTGTAGGAAGATACCATACTCAGAGCTTCTCAATGACTGGAATGAGAAAGAATTCCATCATTTCAGTATAAATTTCAGTATTGACTCGGCTCTTCAACACAGTTCAACACCTTGATTATTAAAACATCGCCTTATGATCAGCTGTAAAGGGTGGTATTTTATAAAGAGAGAACTATCGTGAAGTACAATAAAATTCATTAGTTATCTTGGTGATCGTTGCATCGTGAATTTTTTAATTTGCTTAGAATGCATTAACCTAGGATATCCCAAAGTTTTGAAACGGACTATATGTTCGATATTCGTATCTGGATATCTTGTTATATTTCTGAAAACTGAAAGCTGAAAAATTCTGATTGCTTTGCTTTATTTCCACTTGGAGTTTTCAAGATGGGAGACTGGACATGTCAATCCTTATGAATTTCCGTCGAACTTCAATCAGAGTTTCAATCGGAATTTCAATATGCTCGTCAGCTCTTATACTCTTTTTCATTCAGCAGGAATGCATGGAATTTATTCTTCCACGTCCAGGATAAGACTCAATTAATAGTAAGTAAATATTCTGAATATTATATCCTTATCTTAGTTAATATGAATATATTGAAGGGTAACCTTACAAGTTGCAATACAAGCGACTTGACGAGGTATTAACAAGTTGCATTACAAGCGACTTGCAAGGTAATTGAAAATATGTTCCGCGTGCGAGTTCACATTCGCTCAGCTCTTTTAAAGGCGACTTGCAAAGTGACTTAACAAGCGACTTAAAAAAGCGGCTTAACAAGCGACTTTCATAAGCGGTTCCAATCCCATAATTAAAAGAGCTATTACAAATTCCAGCCAAATTCTGATTGGAAACGTTGTGTACACCATCTTCATTTGGACATTTAGGGAACCCGACAATTGGGTGGATGACAAAACGGTGGACCTCGATTTGATGAACGACAATTGGGTGGATGACAAAACGGTGGACCTCGATTTGATGAACGACAATTGGGTGGACGCGACAATTCGGTGGACGTCAATTGTGGACGCATTAATTCGGTGAACGTTAATTCGGCGGATTACAATTCGGTAGAAATGCATATTCGAACGAGATTTTTAAATCATTGAAGAATTTTAAATGTTTAACTCGTTGTCTGTTCAGTTCACATCTTTATTGCAATTACAAAGCAATTTGCTTCATTCATTTTATGTCGGGAATCTCTTATTTATTATTTATTAGTTAATAAATAAATGAGATTATTTTCTTTATTAAATAATTTATTAAATCATTTTGTAAAAAGTGTAACATTTTCTATTTTTTTTATTGCTAAGAGTTTCATTATTCAATTAAAAATACTGTTATTCTTAAATTACTACTTAAGTCTACTTAAATAGGCACAATATGAATTGGGTGGATAAATCTGTAATTTGACAGAGAGGGGGACAGGAGAACATGTCTGTCTCGTTGAGAAAACCTAATTTTTTCCCTTTCAACCTAAAGATGAAATGAACTCTCCTACTATGTCGTACCCTCCAACCGCCGTTTCATTTTAAACCAGACTCTTGGGGGGGGGGGGGGAATTGTGCTATATTAATGTCAAATAAGATTTATCTACTCAATTCATATTGTGCCTATTAAAATAGTAATTTAAGAATTATAGTATTTTTAATTGAATAATGGAACTCTTAGCAATAATACAAAATAGAAATTCTTACACTTTTTAAAAAATTATTTAATAAATTTTTTAATAAAGAAATGACCTCATTTATTTGTAAACCAATAAATAATAAATAAAAGATTCCCGCATATAAAGTGACTTCGTCATAAAATGAATGAAGCAAATTGCTTTGTAATTGCAATAAAGAGTGTCAGTTATAAACAAACAACGAATTAAATACCTAAAATTTCCGTGATTTAAAATCTCGATCGAATTTGCATTTCCACCCAATAGACGTCCACCGAATTGTCGCGCCCACCCAATTGACGTCCACCGAACTGTCGCGTCCACCGAATTGAAAGTGAGAGAAGAAACCAGAAATACATTTCAATTTGCATCACATTGTGATTGAATAAGTTCATTAGACTGGGCTCTAGAGGGCTCTGAGTAGGCGAACGTATTTATAACCACCCTGAAACATTTGGATCCATTTGCTTCATCTATAGCTACGGTTTCGATAGCGCCCATTTAAATAGAAGCAAATACATTTAGTTATGTACGGATAGTCTTCATAAATCTTGGGTATAGCTGTACGTATTCTTCAGGTAGAAGTGCTAATAAGACAGCATAGCATATTCTTTCTATTTTCGTGCTCCTTAGTACGCACTCGTTGGATTGCGATTTGAGCGAAAACCTTCTAAATCCTCTACCGATGGCTCGCAATTTCGCTCTGTTTGGATCAGTAGAAGTTGCGCAGATGATGTGCATAATTGGTTGTCGTTCAGTGACACTCTTGCAAAAGGCAGTTAAATTGAAAATTGGTGGCGTCGGTGGGCCATGACTAAAAACAGTCTCTAACCTTTCCCAGGTACTCCTTTCAATGTCCACAACTTGATTTAAAACATTTGAGTCCTACAAATTAAGTCAGAACACAATCATGTATCCACGTTTTTATTTCATCTTTGTATTCCTGTTTTTAACAACGAATACGAAAGATAAGACGAATTCCATTTCAGTAATGGTCTCCAGGTTTCATTTTTTTTTGCTGATTGTACAATAAATGCTCTTGTATTAATATTGAAAGTTAATGCTCTGTTAATACCCACATTTGTCTCTCCTTTCCAAATTCTTTTTTCATGCCATCCTCGTACTATAATCTCTTCTGGTTACTTATCTCACTTTCATGTAATTTTTCATTTTCCCCATATTGCTTTTATTTCCATAACAACACAAAATTATTTTTAACAATACTCTAAAATGCCAGCATCAACTTGAACAATTCGTCTCATCACATAACATAATGGTACAACTTTTAACAACGGAAGAAACCTTGTGGCAACTGAAAAATTCAGACACCACAATACTATTCATTACCATAGAAAAAATAATAGTGTTGATTCGAAAAATTCTATAGACAGCAGGTGTGCACTTTGCTCTAAACCAGAAAAACTTGTGGATATTAAATAGGACACTATTGGGAGCCTAAACGTATACTTATCATGAGTGCTAAATATTTTCCGGTTAACAGGTGTTTATTTAATCCTTAAATTTTTTGCATTCTCTCTTCAGATTCATGAATGGGAAGCAAAATTTTCTTCATTCCTTGAGCTTGCATTGTATTCACTGGACTTTGCTAAATAAAAACACTGGTTCTTAAAGCAATGATTTGTCGAAGGCGCCTATATCATATTGTTATTAAATCACAGGAAAGATGAAAGCTGTAACATTAAATTGAAAAATTACAGCACGGAGCAGCGGGAGGTTTTATTGCTTACAGGAGTCGTTTATAACCTCCAAGAAACCAGACATGTGGAGTTGTAATAAATAAGACCTGGAAGATAATCCTGAAGAAAAATGGCTGAATCATAAAGATTTTATTTCAAATTTAATTTCTCGTACAAAATTTACCGAAGGAAACCAAAAGTCCATTTCACAAGAGTCTGCTGTGGGAATTAGGATATTTCGGGGGAAAAAGAAATCTTTTGGAAATAACCTTTATTAAAGTAACACTATGATAATGTAATACACAAAAAAGGTTGAAATTAGACTTTGGAACATTTTCCAAAAATTAAAAAATTTTCGTTATTAAAATTAAATAATTTCGTTTATTTTTGATTTATTAGAATATCAGTATTGTTAAAAAAAAAAAAAAAGTCGCACACCTTTCACTGCATTTTGCCGCTGTCCCCTTCCTAATAGCATATTAAATACCCCAGTCTCTTTCTCGTGATCATCTTTACTAACCCGTTTTAGGCTCTTTTCGGAGTCTTTTCAAACGATAATATTCTCACAGTACCTGATTTCATCAGAAAAAAACATTTCTTCAAGACAATATTAAGTCTGATTTCTACAAATCTTCAAAAAAATTTTCAAAAACATTGATTCATCAAACATCAAAAACGTCACTCATCAACAACTAGTCCTTTCAGATCTTCCAGACCTTCGTGTTCAATAACTTCCTGTATCTCCTTCGAATCCAACTTTCTGTTTCCGCTCCCACAAAACCTTCATCACGTAGCCCCTTCAGACACAGACCTTAAATTCGATTGTAAAAATTTTGTTTTTACATTTATTATATTGATACTGTTACATTAAACATAACCAGCAGTTTTTTATTTATTAACATTTTTTATTATCTTTTTACATGTATGGCTATATTTGCTACCGAAATATACATATTTATTAGAGAATCAACAGATTTTATTCAAGTCATTTATTTAGTACGAAATTTTACAAAACATAAAAAAATACCGCACTTTTGACAAGGTAAACGTCCAAGATACAAGTTGGAAACATATGTTGCCAAGGTGACTGAAGGGGTTAAAGAAGCTTTCTTAGTACTTTCTTTTCGTGAAATATCATCAAAATAACATCTTAAGTGAAAAGTCGAAGTGAATCTAAGGCGTGCAAAAAATGGCAGTATTGTTTTGCAACAGTCTGCAGATGATTTGTGGAAAAAAAACGTTACTTTTGCTTTTCCTGGATCATAGGCCCAGAAACGGGAATATTTTTAGGCCTTAAATGATAAGAAAAATAATTTTGATTCATGCTTACTTAATCTTAAACGTTTTCTTTCCGGGCCGAGTTGAGATCTTTTCTGCAAGTGACTGAATTTTTTTCACGCTCTTTATGTATGGTAGAAATGGTCGACTTTGGGATTCCGAATTGTTTCGCTATCTCAACTTGTTTTCTGCCTGTATCGATTTCATTTAAAATGTGCAGCTTCTCTCGCATGCCACAGTCCTATCATGAAAACCCATGCCTGAGCCTCGGTTCTGAATTTTTAGCACAAATTTGTGTTCTAGTCGATTTGTGATTTTTTACGTATTATCCTTTGTAGCACTCTCTGGTCACGATCGTTGAGTTCGGTGGATCGTCCATTTCGAGGAGTACTTCCACTTGACCCCTTACGCTTCCATATCATGGGTACGCATAGATGAGCCGCAACATGGCATCCTATTATAATACCTCGATCAAACTCTGTTAGTTCCCTTCGAGTAGCGATTTCACTAGGGTAAGATTCCACTGACTTGGGAGGACTATATATCAAGCATTTATGCCGGTTATCGACAGGTGACTTCTCATTTAGCACTGCTTGATTTGTTTCTAGCGACACATTTTTACAATTTTCAATCATAAAGGCCTCCCAAACCCCGCTTTTAAAATTTAATATTATATACGATAAAAAAATTTCAATTCAATTATAGAATATTTCTGACTTTCAACAAGAGAAATAAGGTAATCAGACGGAGAATTATAGATTGTACTTACTAAAACATTATTTCATAAATATTAGTGTGCATTTCTGAAATAAGGATTTAATTCTCCTATCTTACAGATATGAACTGACAAAATAAACTAGTGACTGAAAATTAATAGTGCGCTTTGATTTAATATATTCATGTTGAAAACAATTTCAATTTTCTTAAAACGAAATGTTAAAAAGTAAAGCTTCATCTCTTTCATGACGAGCGAACTAGCTTAAAATTCAATCCGACCATTTTCTCCTGAACTTAATTTAATTACCATCTTTCGGGAACGAATTTTCAGTGTCTTTGTGATAGAGTACTCTATTATTAAATAAACTGTTCTTCATAAATAATTATAGGTCTTTGCTCCTATTCTCAAAGGTATTACGAAGATGGCAAATAAATCATATAAAGTGACATGTTTACGGAACCACTTTCTAAGAAAAACATTAAAAAAAAAAGATTTAATACACAACTATCGTCTCTATAAAAGAACTAATCTAATTCTCATTTTTGAAAATGAAAAAAAGTCTAAATATAAACAAAGTACAGGGTGAATACAAAAGTCACCACTTCACCACTTTCCGGTTCTTGTATTCACCACTTTTGTATATTCATTAACTAATGACATTACCTGATAAAACGTAAAAAATATTTTAATGGTCTACTTCTACAGGTTTCAGTGTTTGAGTGATATTGGAAGTATGTTCTGTAGTCACAAATTTTGTTTCAAAGAGACAGTAGAACATATTTTTGCCACTGTTTTGCACTTTACCGATTTCATTGTAATAGATAATCTTAAATATCACCCCAGAAATGAATAAATTTAATTTTAATTTGAGATGCTTACTTTCTCCTGCTAAGTGAATAGGAACCAATTGTACTGAAAATTCAAATAAACTAATTTTCAACCTATGAAAGAATGTTGATTCTCCATTAAAAAAATATTCGTTTAATGATTTTTCTTTAGTATGCGTATAACAATATCAATATTCATTTTCCGCTCAGCGTTTTCAGCGATGCGCTTTTCGCTTTTCGTCGAGCAGTTCGCTAAGAAAATAATGATAGCTGTTTTAACGTACATTCACTGCAGCATTTCACATTGATCTCTCAAGGTGCCTGCAGCATTTCACAGGAATACTGAAAACCTGTCCATATTGCATAGGTTGCAGCATAAGTATCGCCCGTTCCAATTCGTCCCCAAGATCTTCGATTAGGCTGAGATCTGGTGGCTGCGAATCTGGACCTTATAACATGGACTTAGTCTAGTACTTTTTAATTTACTAGAAGACCTTTCTGTTGTTGCTAACTATGAGGGGCGTTCAAATTTGACCTGGGCTTTTTTTTTTAATTCGTTATTTAATATGGTATACGCGTTATGTGCATTATGTGAGCAAGAAGGATTGTTTGGTTGCCCATAGTAGCCCATGTAAGTAAAACAAGATGGCGTCTGATTATGTTATCATAAAATTTCTGTGTAAAGACTGTGTGAAAGGACCTGGAATTCATCGAAAACTTCAACCACAGTAGGAGGTAATCTTGCTTGTCACGGACTTAGCGTTCGATTGGTGCAAGAAAAGTCGTGAATGTGAATCTTGAATCGCATAAAGCAAGACCAGCAACTGCAGTCAATAACGTGACCGTCGCGAGGGTTCGTGAACTAATACGCTTGAATTAGCGTGAACACTTAACATTAATGTGGGTAACAATTTGAAATCCATAGGGTCAGCAAAACCGTTTACAGCAGAGTAGAAGTCAGTGCGCGCTCGATTTTCTTCGTTTGTGGACTAGATCGCGACAATACTCGTCCACATACGGCAAATGTGACTAGAATGCACAGAATGAACTGAAGCGGGACATTTTTCTCCATCTTCCTTATAGCTCTGATTTGTCACCCTGTAACTATCATTTGTTTAAAGAACACTTAGGAGGCAAGGATTCATGTCCAGTGATGAAGTGAAAAATGAGTTCCTGGTAGTGTCGACATCAATCGACAGATTTATTAGAAACTGGAACACGAAAGCTTCCAAAATGATGGAACAAGTTTATTCTGGAAGAAGTAGAGTACGTGAAAAAGGGACCCTGCTAAAGGCAATTGAAGCTAAAAATTTCGTGCCTAATTGACCTGACATCATCAAGCTAGCCTTACTTTTAAAACTCTCCTCGGCTTAAAAGTGAAGGTAAGTGTTCATGATATAGTGGCTGAAGGCTCCCAGCGGGATGATATGGTGTTTATTCTGATTACAATCATTGCTATTGTCATCATCACTATTACTTAAAAAATCTGGATTCGTTGCAAAGTGTAATTCGGGCTCCAACTATATATGCAGCTTATTCGCTGAATCCCGTGAAACACAGATTCATGTGCCACTGTGCGTAGTCTCGGAGACGATGGAGGCAAGATCAATAAGACCGGTATCGCATACAGGAAGTGCGCGTCACGATTGCATTTTTTCTTCGGTTTTAAAGTCTCACGTCTCACACTGCCTCAATTGCCTTTAGTTCTAATTCCAGGTCAAATTTGAACGTCAAAGTGCAAAGCTTAAAGGTAAATTCCACGCTCAAAACAATTTTGTTTAAAACGAAAGCTGAAGATCTCAATAACCACTTAGCATATATACAATTTTTCAATTCAAACTCAAACTTAATAAAATATACGAAAACATTTCTTTCCCCCTGCGATCGAGATAGTCGCCGTTCAGGATACTGTGACGTCACAAATATCCAATTGAGTACAGACACAACCACCAAGAATCAGACTGTGCGTGCAAACACTGTTTCTCGGTGGTTGTGGACAGCTGTGAATTTGCAATTCTACCGTGAATTCTGATATTTACTTAAAAATCTGGGAGCGTTTCTTCATTCCATCAGTATAGGGACTGTTTGGTGAAGATCAGATGGTTTTACAGCTGTATGGTACACCTTCCCATCGAGTAAAGAAGGTTCACGAATGGCTTAAATACCGACAAATAAGAGTGAATTCATTGCCTGCCAATTCCCCGGATATGAATCTCAGTGAGAATTTATGGCATATTTCAAGAAACGAGTGGATTCATTGCGACCAATAAACAAAACTGATTTGATTAACTTGCGGATGGAAACATGCCAAAATATTGTCGATAGTCTTCCAGAGTGTATTCAGGCTGTTATCAAGAATGAGGGGGCGTAATTCATATTAATATGATGTTATTGTAAACTTTTTGGACCCGAGGTGGTAAATAAACAAACAAACCGCATTGTATTTCTATTATTAATAGTTCAAGACTGGCCATAGTTTATTCATAAGTATTTATTATTATTAAGCGCGTCATTAATGGAAAGGTATACCTTTTTCTTTATCCGTTTTTGATTTCTGTGGAATACTTATTGAAGTTGAGTATTTCAGAATTTCATAAATTATTGTAAGCTTTTTGGACGAACTGTATATTTGTGAAAGAAACAAACACACAAACTTTCTTCTTTATACTATATATAGATAGATAGATTCTTACATTAATGTGTAAACGAACAATAAAACTTTATAGATCCTTACATTAATATGTAAACGAACAAGCTTTTTATGTGTAAACGAACAATAAAACTTTGTGTAAAATCAATTGTTTATTTTGGTTTATTTTTAGATCGATGGATTTTCGGTGAACCACTTTGTCAGCTCCAGGGATTCATTACTAATCTACTTAATTTCTGCGTCATTTGGTACATTTCGCTTCTTGCTTTTGAAAGGTGAGCAAGGACTTATTGCCTTATTGATCCATATTGATTTCTGCATTCACGAAGGTCTATTTCCACTATGGAATAACATTTCATTAACACTCGAATAATATTGGACATCTTTAGTTCAAACAAATGTATCGTTATCAAATTACTTATATAGGATATTTATTTCAAACAAACTGTAAAAGATTTCGGCTGTGCGACATTGAATAGGACTTTTAGGTGGGCTTTGGAAACATTGAACCTTCCTCTATCAAGTGAGGTGCGGAATATTTTTTTTACTGTTTGTTTGAAAGAAGTATTTGAAATCTGCTCTATCTTTTTGAATAACTTATTTAATTATATACCGATGTTTCCATATTCCAAATGTGTATTCCTCGTGCACGATGCCTGTACACGCTGTGGTTTCGATTCCACTAAAGTGCCGAAACACTATTGGAGACAGTACAGGGTGTCCCACAAAGAACTCCTTGATTTTAAGAGTAAATATCTCGGAAACGGAGATCGATAGAAGAATGAAACAAGCGGTATGTTTATTTCGAAAGTCGTAAAAATCTATACAGAAGTTTCAAAATTAGTTACAAATGTTGCCGACAGGTGGTGCTGCACGCTGTAGTCGTAGTACGGAGTCCGAGAAATAGGCTATAACTTATAGCTTATCATAATACAGTATATAAAAATCGCGTGTCACGATGTTCGTTCACGCTAATCTCCGAAACCGCCCAACCGATTTCAATGAAATTTTGTGAATGTGTATGGTTAGTTCTAGTTTGAAAGATAGGATAGTTTTGGACCCGATAGGTTGTCGAGATATTAATGTGGGAGAAGAACGGGAAGCGATGCTCTTTTGTTGAAATAAAGAGACACCTAGCGATCCTAGCGGTCGTAACGTACAACGTTAGTCCTTTTAACCTTAAACCCAGACATCGTCAAAGAAAGTCTATGCTTTAACCTTTGACCCAGATATGAAGAGCACTTTTACTTTCGATATGGAAGCGACTAACTGCCTGCCTGCAACTGCTGTCACTACAAGCACGATGGAGATCAAGTACAGGAGATGAAAATTCTGCTCCGTAATTTAAACACACGCACATTACAGGACCGTAGCCAGGGTGTTATCTTGGGGGGGTCGATTTTCAAAAATTCCACTGAGTTGGACCTTTTTTCAAAAATTTCACTGAACCGGACCTTTTTCCATTTTTGGGGGACGGACTTTTTTCCATAATGGGTTGTTGTTCCCCCCCCCCCCCCCCCCCCCCCCCCCCCTGGCTACGGGCCTGCATTATATAACGGCTCACGTTAGTTATCAAACGGATCACCGGAAATGTTATTGAAGCAACCCTTTTGAACGGTAAGTTTAAGGGAGAAATCGTACTGTTGCCATGAATCGACATCAAATGAAACGTCAAAACAATATCTACGATGCACGTGACTTGCGCATGTATTTATGTATGTCAAATGCATAAAATATCCGACAACAGCGCCACCAGATAAAAGTCTACATAAAATGCGGTCTATATGAAGTGTCGTCTACATAGAAGGTGGTCTGTGGCAGGACAACGTCTGCCCAGGCCCACTAGTAGCCTATAAGCTGTACTTTGCAGGCAGCCATTGCAATCACATCACAATAGATTCAAAATGTGCACCTTTCGCAATATAGAGATGGCGCAAACGAAGAATGAAATCGGTCAAGGTCTTGAAATCGGAATGCTACGTACAGCGCCACCTGTCGGCGGACATTTGTAACTAATTTTGAATCTTTCGTATGAGATTTTTACGGGTTTCTAAATAAACATGCCACTTGTTTCATTCTTCTATCGATCTCCGATTCCGAAATATTTATTCAACGGAACGCTGTACCAACTAAGCTTGTGGAAGCATTGTCAACAGTTTCACCCATGCCCCGTATTCTTTCGGATGGGTTCCACTCATTCGGTCCACAACTTCCAGCAGATTCAGTAAAGTTAGATTACTAAATCCGAGAACCTATCGATCCACTAGATAGTTCTTGAGTAGTCTTAGATAGTCCAAAAAATTACATATAGCCCTTGCATATACAGTAGAACCTCGGTTTTCCGTTATAATGAAGGGGAAGGGGGTGACGGTTATTCGAAAATGACGGATTATCCATTTTATTTAAATAAACAGAATTAATAAGGTATGTATTATACACAAGGGTATAGTGGGCCTATAAATAAATCCATCCTTCATGCTAACTGTAAATAATTACTAAAACTTAAATGCATAACTTAAAACCATCCTCCAAAAGGCACAGGTTAGTGGCACTGAGGCAAGGACATCTCCCACACGGCAAAGAAGGGGTAGCTGACGGGAAAATCTGCCTCGTACAGCCTGGCATAGTTTCACTTTGCTATATATTTGTTCACACATTCAAGAAAAATTGTAAATATACTGTATATCATAGTAAATAGTTACAGATGATGACGGTTAACTGGCCGAACTGATGGACGGAAAATCGAGGTTCTACTGTAACGGAATAATTCAATATAAGAATACTTTAAATAATTATTTATCAAGATCAATAAATTTTTATTGTTTATTGTTTCAGATACACCCACCGTCTTCAGCCTCAGGAATATCCTTTAACATTATCCAAGCTCAATTTGAAAGTCATCTTAATTGGAATATTTTTCCTTCTCCTCACAGCAGTTTCTGGTCCCATTTATGGTTGGGGTCAGTACACATATATAATAGGTAAATCTGCATTGCTAACGTTATCTTTTTTATTAAAATTTAAAGAATTATTAAGCATTATGAATCTAATGAAATTCCTAACTGTCTAATTGTCTTTTTAAACTAAAATAGGTAACCATTTGGTTAAATAACGGTAAATAAATTTCTGCAAAATATTTATTTTTCTGCAGAATATATTTTCCTAAATATAACTGGAAGATGGAGGATTTTTTCATGCCATTCCTTCGGATATTAAAAATTATCCTGAGGTAAAAAAAAAAAAAAAAATTCTCCTGGCGGGCAAAAACCTTCGGGCACAGCCGTTCTCTAGCCTGTAGCTGAAACGTGAGAGATCGGCCTCGGTGGCTCAGCAGGTTGCGTGATCGCCTCTGATGCCCGAGTACGCGGGTTTGATCCCGGCCGAGGACGACGAGGATTTTTCAGGGGTAAATCCTGAGATCACGCACTTCCTTCAGAAGGGAAGTAAAGCTGTTGGTCCCGTGTAGTCGTTTGCCGGCTGCACGTTAAAGAACCCTTGCGAGGCAAAATTTGCGGCCCCTATAACGCCGTCCTGAAATGACCATAGCAGTTGAAAAGGACGTTAATACCAAACAAAACAAACCAAACCAAACCAAACGTGAGAACACATAACCTGGATTCTTGTTTCATATGCTTTTAGTTTGCTTTTCTCAACATCTCTCCTTTTAATTTAAATTAAAAAGCAATTCGAAACATCAGAAATAGCAGTTACAAAAAAAACTGCAAATGTAAGAATTATCGGGAGAGAGCAAAAAATTTCCACATTTTGGATCAAGTGATTCCCCTTATCACTGAAACCTAAATTAGATAAAATAATTAAAATCTGTTGTTTTCTCTTAAATTTACATAAACCTATGTAGACATGTCTAAAAATAAAGTAAAAGGTTGTTTCTTAGGAGCTTTAGCATAAAAGCTACTTATAAGAATGCGCCCTTGGTCTGTATGTTTATCCGGCCGTCCGACCGCCGTTTGCACGATAACTTGAAAACGGATTAACTGTTTTAAATTCTGTTCAGAAATATGGCCATCAAAGTCTTAGCTCGGCCATATCAACTTTTCAGAATTTTTCGTGGACCCCTTCAAGTCGAATTCACGTGCTAAAACAGTGAATGTAAAGAATACCAATAGCATGTCATATAACAATCGATTTATCAAAAAGGAATACATTGTTACTTTCTGTTCATCTTTTAAGCATTACTGACATCGGCGCGCACACGTGAAATCGCTCAAGTGCTCATAGCACAGAATAATATTATAATATTTGCCTGCTCACTTAAGACAAAATGGCGGCAGTAGAAGGCTGGCAGATGATATAGCTGTGATGATTATTTTTTATATGCTGAGCAAACAGATTGTAAAAATGCACAATATGATTTTTTATTCACTCATCACATTAGAATATTATAATAATGTATTTTAGATTTATTAAGCTAAACTGAGATTTTGAAAGAGAATTATTTTGTATTGCTATAATTTAAATAATTAGACGATTGGAATATTTTAATGTGACGAATATTGTAAATAAAAAATCATATTGTGCATTTTTACATTCTGTTTGCTCAGATTTAAAAAAAATCCATCTCAACTATATCATCTGCCAGCCTTCTATTCCCGCCATTTTGTCCGAGTGAGCAGGCCTTGTCTATAGGAGGCCTTGTCCGTGCTCATACGTAGTCTAAATAGAGAATGGAGCAACTTATTGGTTTTATTATGTCAGTCCTTCATAATTTCTACACTTCTTGAGGTAGAAGGTTGAAATTCGGAATGTAGCTTCCTATGGGCATGTCCATCTGCACTATTTAGTTTGGTTTTGATTGGTACACTGGGGTCGGAATTACGGGGGTGGGATTCAGAGAGGACAACATATCTATGTGCTATTTAGTACGTAAAGGCGTGAAATTCAGTATCCAGATTCCTCTAGTCAAGATCTACATTGCTATGAAGTTTAGCCCCATTTGTTCCATTGGGGTCGGATTTGCGGGGGTGGCAGTCACTTGGTCCTTAGAACTATGGCAACATATAGCATGTTATATATCATACGTTCGGAAATGATGTAAAAAAATGAGGTTTTTTACATTTTATACATATTACGTTCGAGAAAATCAATTTTTTTGATTAAAAAACTTGGGGAGAGGTAAAAAGTGTAAAAATACGAGGGTTGGGGCATAAGTTATGGCAACTATTTTTTTTCCTCAGAGCTAAGGGATGGTATCATAAAATGTCATATGTCTTAAGGAAGCTGTGACTGGTAGTATGTTTCCACAACATTAGATGGCTCCCTGAGTTCCTGATGTTGCGCAGAGAGCAATGTTAAATCACTTCTCAGTCAACCGCCGTGGAAGGTGGATGTAACCCGAGTTGAACAACGCTCGTATATCAAAACAGCCGTTCTCTATTTTGATTTCTGTTACTTATTCTGGAAAATGAAATCTGTAATCATGTTCCAGAATCTCGTAAATTTTCCAGAAGCATGAAACGTATGAAACATTACAGGCTTCATGATTCCAGAACATGAAACCTGTAATGTTGTCAACTACCTTAATAAACATGAGAAGCAAAGTGTTGGCGTGTTGTTAAATGTCCGTACATTTCGTCCATTCCTTGTTCTTTCATCTGTATATTTCACATTTTCCACCCATGCTTGAATTCAAATAAAAAAAAATAGTTGCCATGACTTATGCCCCAACCCTCGTTGATGACCGCAGTATCTGCTACTTCCCTCACCCTTCTCGGGTTGGGTGGGTGGGGGAGGGGGTTAATTTCTTTTTAATAAATGTATAAATGTATTTCTGCTTCACTGCTAAAGCTCCTCCTTGGAATGTTTACAAGATTTTTTTTATTGTTGGATAGTTTGGCTTTGCGAACCATGGCTTGTGTGATTGCATGTGCGCGAGTAATTGTTGACTGACTGCGTGAGCGTGCGAACGGATGGAATGGGCAAAGCTTATCAAATTTATTCAGTAGGAATGGGCCCAGCACGCTTCCACTGCGTAACTGCTATTTTTTTTTTTAATTCATGTAAATATTAAAATTTTTAATGGACAAAAAGTCAATATATTTAGAGATAGAGAACTTGTACTCAAAGTGCAAAGCAATCCAATGGAGTTTATAGGATGCTGTTTATCACTCTAGTGTATGAAGAGCGAGAAACGTTTCAAGCGAATGTGCTGTTGAGTAGTCTAAAACTTGGCATGAGAAATAGTGCCTTTTCGTGAAGTAATAGAATCGTTAATGTTTCTTGCGATCGTATCACGACCAGATTTATCATACGCTTTAAGTAGCAAAAGTAGATACTTGGAAAAACATTACGAAAGTCATTGGCGAGCTATTAAACAGATCTTATGATATTTACTAGGCTCTCTTGATTATGGTATTCTTTATCAAGCTAGTAAAAGTAAATTTGAATTAACTGGCTATTCAAATCTGACTTTGTAGTAAAAAACAGTCATTAAAAACAGCCTTTTGTTATTAATCAAAATCTACTAACTTATTTTTAAATTTTATCAAACTTTCTTCTGTAGAATTAGGCCTATGTGACCTCAACATGACATCACACAACGTAGTCACTTATTTCGGTCTGTCCATAGCCATTTACATCATCATGCCTTATATATCCTCAGCAGTGTGGTACGGTCAGTTGGTTATGAAGTCTGAACCCAACCTGAACACTATTTCCAAGGACGATGCCAATAGCTTGTTTGAAGGAAGGTTAGTTTTATCTTCAGGAAGTTCTTATAATTATGTGTATCATCTTAACAAAAGTTCATTAGCAATTATGGTTAATTGAAATTATACTTAATAATTAAAATTATAATTAAAAAATTCACCTGAAAACTCATTGAAATGCTGCTGTCTAGCAGGGTTCATTGCCGTAACATTTGTTAGAAATTGTTTTTTCATCTTCACGCTTTCGAAAATAGGCTTAGAAAGAAAATCAAATATTGTAAAATAAAAAACTTTAAAACTTTTCCTAACCTCCCCTTCACTCCCATCATTTTGCTGCATTTCTAATAGTATTTATATATATTATTTTTTCCAGATCGAATGTTTATGCCTTTGCTGCATCTTCGCTCCTGACGTTCCTCTTCGGAGCGGCATCGTACGTCACTAATGTACTTCAGTGTTGTGGTCATGTGTTCGATTCCCGGCTCACTCTCCTCTTTTGGTGGCTGCATTCATTTTCGCTCATCTGTTGCTATCAACTGGGGTGTATATGTTTTTGTGGTCGACTCAGGTACCATATACATCATGTGATTTTCTGCAGTCTGAAGACAAAGTGCCGACGACTGGCTCTACCCGTCTCTGAATCACGACACCCTCCATTGACAGTGGACGCTGGATAAAAACTGCCCGTAAGACTCGTTCAACAGAAATTCTGTATTAAGAATGAAGGCCAACCATATAGTCCACTTCCAAATTTCTTTATTACTTTTGACACTATATGTATTCCAATACATCGTTTCTGTTAAATTTTATAATATACGTTAAAATTTCTCTAAAGGGAAATTGAACTGAACAATCACCGTCATCCAGCATTTCTAGTCTCACATTTAGTATACAATATTCAAATATATGGTTACTTATGTAATACAAATAATCAATAAACTGTAGAAAAACATATATTTAACATTTTCCTTAGTTTGAACCGAAAAACCCCCGTATCCGCAGTTTCGGTTATCGCGTTCTGAAAAATCAAAGTGGACTGCTAATGTTATTTTGACAATTAAAAAAAAAAACAAAAAAAAACCTCTAAGAATTCATAAATTACGTACAGTTAATGCGGTCCCGCCCGAGACATTATTCAGTCATCTGCTTACTTTGCTAACGATCTGGATATGAGCGTGCCATTAATTTATAATCACTTGAAATCAATAACTAATTCAATAAGTCAAATTTTCGAAATATAACTAAGAAACACGCGTGCTAAAATCCGGAGAATGTCAGCCGACACTATCGGCTGCGGATTTTAGCTGAATTTTCACCAATTATTATTTTGCTATTATTATTATTATTATTATTATTATTATTATTATTATTATTAATGTTTTATTGTTCCTCGTTTAAAAATTAATTTTTTATCGTAGATATGTACAGTATATCGTGTTCGCTCTTAACTACGATTTTAGTTATACTCCCCCGCCCTTCCCCGCGGATACAGGGGTCTTACTTGTAGTTATACACAATACTTTGAATGATAAGAGGATAAATTGTATAAATTGCCTTATTGTATGAAAGAAGTTACTTTGGCAATGTAAATAACAGAGAAAGGGTATACTGTTTTTATTTATCTAAAACTTTCTACACGTAATTATTTTACTATGAAGTTTAGTGAACCCTTGTATATTGAAGCTTATTTATAAATTTTTGTATTTGTACTTTATATGTTGTTTAATTTATATGATCTATTTGTTGAAGTATGAAAATAAAGCTAGAGGATCACATGTAAATTAGAATAAAAATTATTTTTTCAGCAAAATCTTCCCATTATAAAATAAAAATCGTATACTGTATAATAATTCTCTGTATATTCTAAAAAGAGCTTTCATCTGCTTCCTTAATTACAAAAGTGAATGAATGGCATGGTTCTGCGTTTCAAGTCTCATAGTCTGCCTTTTATACTTCCTTTTCTTTATAAAAGTAAGGTGCATGTGGATTTATATTCAGGATTAGTTTTTTATATACAGAAATAATACAGAGAGCGCCACTCTCTCAAAAGTTATGATGAATAATGACTGGATAAGCACTTATAGAGATAGTAGCTTATTTTGGTTACAATTAATGTAACCCGTAATGAATAAGTTACTCACCACCACCACAAACAAAAATACTTCAGTCTTCTGAAGAAACTCTCGGTAGCTACTCTAAAGAAATTTGAAAAAGTAAACAATAATTGAAAACGTTTTCCTAATCACCTCATGCTAGGAGCACTCAGCACTAACTCTGGCCTTCTTTAAATTAATTAACTCTAAAAATAACATTAAAAGAAAATTTCGTGGTTGATCAGAAGCGAAGAGTCAAAAAAGTATTTACAAAATTTATGTATATTTTTGGTGATTGTCTGAATAATCTGTTAAAAGTTATAAGAAATAAAACTATAAAGGCAACATCAGCAGCACATTAGGAACGTGTTGTAATTACTCAAGCGGCCCTGGTGATATTAACGTACAACATTGATCTTATCTTCTCTATTCTTATGTATATATAATTATATTTTATTAGCAGCAAAAGCGATAGAAAGAATTAACCTTATTCCCTGGTTAGGGGCTTAATCGAAAAAGCTCGACCACTGATGTGCCTTTTGCAGGTACCAAGTCTGATCAGTGTTATTCCCATAGCCTTAATAATACGAAGTATGTACACTCCGGGGTTTCCTTTGATTCCTGATTTCCATCTGACCATGACCAATCACCTAGTGGACGGCTCCAAAATCACATTTGAATTAGATCGCGTGTATTTTTCAAGAAATTTCGCTTTAACTTTCCAATCACATTATATTACTGCTTCTTCTTTTTCTTTCTTATATATAAGCAAGCTATAAACTAATTCTTTTTCGGAAGTTTAAATATTTTGCCGTTAAACGAAATTTTAACGCAGTTAAAATAAATATCTTGGATCGCTTACAACCACTCGAAGCGAACCATCGCCAACTGACAAAGCAATTTCCCATTGGTTGAAGAATTTTGACGTCATAACGATGCGTGTGCTAGCTATAAGTATAGTGGCTAGAAGAATAGTGTGGCAGCGAGCGTTCAAATCTGATTCCTCGAATGATGATGCCGCCAGATGGCAGCTACATCAACATAGCAGCTAAACATCCAAAGCTGTACATCAATAAGGCTGCATTAATTTCTTCGTAAAATGTATAAATTTGATTTATTATTTCATAGTCATTCCAGAACATTAAATAATATACCATTTTAATAATATTTCGATCCCCCCCCTTTTTTGTTTTAATTTAGAGATGATTTTGCAGTATTTTTTAATTTCAAATGATTTTATACTTTTTCAGTTATAATTAGTATAGAGAAATACACGACCGTTTCACACTGAGTTATTTTCTTTAGATAAGTTTTCGATTTCTTGATCCGATTTTAGTTTTGCAATAAAATAGCACCCCTCCCCTCTTACTGTTGCATTTTAAAATTTCAAGAACCACTTTACTATCTATATTTCTCATTTATTTTTTTCTTTATGTAAAATCTAAGGAAATCAGAATAATTTTTATAAATTCCTTTTTAAAAATAATAAAATGCAATCAAAGCAGCTTTAAATACAAATTTATTATATTTCTTACTTTTTTTAAAAAAATAAGAAAACTTTTTTTTCAAACCTATTAACCTAAAATATCTGATACTTAAATATTTTATCATCACATAAAAAAGTAATTTGGTTTTTAATCATGTGATAAATGAATTTTATATGAAAAAAGACATTTCTTTGTATCTCTATGTATTTTTCAATATTGTGCATTTCACATATGAGGCCTTCCGAGTTGAATTTGTTGAATTCTTTTTCTCCTGAAACATCTGTGAAAATTCATTTTCTATCACTTGTTAGGTGGCCGGCTGTGTACAGCATTACATGATTAGTTTTGTTTATTAGACTTAATTTAGCAGATCTTTGTTTAATGCTTAATTACTCAAAATTTAATTCCTCTGGCTCGGAAGAGCTCATATTCCATGTTTTCTTTATCTTATTAGGGATGGATACCTTCATATTTCAACTTATTTAAAACAGCAGATTTTTTCCATTTATTGTAACTTTAAAGAGTATCCTCAAGTACTGTGGAAGACAATTACCTAAAATATACAAAATTTTTATAAATAAAATTAACTCGCCCGTAATATAGTTGAAAACCTCAGTCATCCTAAGATTTCCATCTCATCTCCCGAGTAACTCGCATCTATGTCGATTGCAGCGCCACCGCTACTATCATCAAATCGGGAATCAACCACGTAGCATTGCGAGTAGTAGCCGTTGCCACACTATTCTTCTAGCCACTATACTATAAGTAGAGAGCAATAATGGGGAGACTACAAACTGTCGGTCAGTTTTGCACCGCAGCGCACCAAACGTCGGGTGCGTAAAGGGCTAGCGCGTCTGTTTAGCTCCCATAGAGAACAGTGTATAACGTTACTTTTTCTTGCTGATTAAACAAAGAAAAAAATAAATTAAAATATCAAAAATATTAAAATAAAAAATAATACTGGTTTTATTAATAGCCTGTTATTTTATATCATTATTTGACATAAAAAATTAAAACAGAATAAAAGTTTACATACTCCTTTATGTTCTCTTATTCATACTGAATTGTAAAATACAAATGAAATTTTAAAATTGTACTGATTATTAAATTTTTAAATGAAACTCACAAATTTTTTTACAACCAATAATATATTATCAAAATATTAGCAAAAGTAATTTAACAAATATAAAAAAAATTTATTTCAAAGAAATAAGTCAGAATTGTACTTAAATGTACTAAGATCCCCCAATGATCGAAATTCGATCACATTTATGAGAAAAAAAATATACGTGTTATTGTTCTAGCTTCAATCTTGCTTATTAATAAACTTTGAAGAATGAAAAATAGACAACACAATAAATATCCAAAATGCTTTGCATGGCATTTCTGACACTCCAAATTCATTTCACCGCAATGATAACTTTGAAAATTTCTCGGATTAATATTTAAAGCATATCTAAAGGTATATTTTAATATATCTATCGAATTATTATCTAAATATAATATTTATATTTACGCTAAATTGTCCCTCCCTATCTCTGCGTCTCTCCCTCCTCCGTCCTACTATGGAAAATTAAGGTCTGTTTCGGACCAAAAATCGATAACTTTTTTTGTTACTAAAGACTTTGTGTTAAAATTTTGCGCAAACATAAAGTAGTATATGATGCTTCTAATGAATTGCTTTTTATTAGAATTTTTCGTAATACAAATTTTTAAAAAAATAAATAACAATCAAAAACTTCAAAATTGGTATTTATTTTATTTTTAACTAAAAATATTACTTTCAAAGTGTATGAAAATAGCTTAAAATAGCTTAGAAAACGACGAAAAAATACATAAAATGCTTACCTATTAATTATAGTTGGTTAATAACAATTTTAAGCACTTGTTTCTATGGAATAATGTATAGGTACATTATGTACTACAGTGAAACCACCTAACGCTCACCCCTAAAAAGCGGACACCCCTTACTTACGGACACTTTTTAATTCCCCAGCAGAATTGCATGCGTGTCTATGTACAGTACATCTATTGTGACTCTTCTCAATAGCGGACACCTCTTAATAACGGACAGATTTTCTTTCCCCAGAGGTGTCCGCTATTGAGAGGTTTTACTGTATATTATATTTGGGGACCTTCAGGTTCTGAAATCAGTTCGTTAACAAAAAAGTTATCGATTTTTGGTCCGAAACAGACATTAGTCGCGTTCACAACCTCTTCACTTTTCTCGCTTTTCTCACTTATCTTGCTTAAGTCACTTTCAGTGACGTCATTTTCAGGCAAGCAAAGTCTCAAAAGTCACTTTTCTGAAAGCGAGTCTGTACCCACTTTCCCCTCTGCTTTTCATACTTTTCAGGCTTTACAGCTACTAACTTCCGGTTTAGTGGTAGCCATATTGAATCGCCGCTTCGCTCGTTTCGATGATTGACCACCGATAAAACTTGTAATTTAAAGGCG